>JAJIBD010007660.1:0-98377 GCA_021461705.1 Cryptotis parvus | reverse complement strand
ATGGACCCTGAGCACCACCAGGAGTAATTCCTGAGTGCAGAGCCAGGAGTAACCCCTGGGCATTGCCAGGTGTGACACCCCCCAAAAAAAAAAGACAGACAGATGGACAGGCAGGCAGGCAGACAGAAAGACAGACAGAAAGACAGACAGAAAGACAGACAGAAAGACAGATGGAAGGAAGGAAGGAAGGAAGGAAGGAAAGAAAAAAAGAAAAAAAAAGACAGACAGACAGACAGACAGACAGACAGACAGAAAGAAAGAAAGAAAGAAAGAAAGAAAGAAAGAAAGAAAAGAAAGAAAGAAAGAAAGAAAGAAAGAAAGAAAGAAAGAAAGAAATTAAGGGTTAAGAGAAATAGGACACCAGATAGCATGTTGTTTTAATGCATAAATCCGATTGGTTTGGGGTTTAATACCAATTCTAGGACTTACTGGACAATATTCATCATCTTTTTGTGTCTATTTTTTAAAAACTGGGTGCTAGAGAGGTGGGGGTCAAACAGGGGTAGGAAAAGGAAAGATCTGAGAATGCTCCCATAGTACCAACCCAAAGAACACATAAACTCTGAATTAAACTCTGAATTCCAGGAGGAACTAGCCTCACCGAGAAAACTCACTGGAGAATCTAGCCACTGTGTCTGGGAGATTTGCCGCCATGAAGCACAAAGGCGGAGACTGAAAGTCAAGGAGTGTTTCCCCAGGGTGACAAGGAGCAGGAACTGAAAACTTGGAATGTGCAGTAAGCAGATGGAAGGGCATCTAAAAACCAGCCATGGGATTAAAGCAAGGGTTTAATTAAAGCGCCCCAAAGCAAGGGTTTGCGGAGCCCTTAGGTTTTACCAAAGTTCAGCTAAGTGGGAGAGCGACCAGCAAGTGGGAGCATGGACAGTGGCCTCACTCGCCCCAGGTGGCAGCTGGGAGCCGGGATAGCAGAAGGGAACCCTGTCACCAGGTCAGCCACTGAGTAAGATCTTGGCAAACTGACTTGTTGCTTAAATAAATCACAACCTCTGTCCTGCCTTGCTCTGCAAGCAGATCAGACCTCCCAAAACATGGACAGCTAATGAGGGGCTTGCAATTAATCCTGTGTAGTAGAGCAGGACAGACTTTGCTCAGTTATGGTGACAGGGAGGCCCTATTTGCTGATCAGGACTCCTAACAGATGCATCGAACACTTTGAGGCCATTCTGAACAGAAGTCTGACTTTCCGAGGGTAAATGAATCTAGCTTATAGGTTTCCTTAGTCTCACAAAAGTCCACATTCTCTGTTCAGTGCTACCCATATCCTTCAGCCCATGGCCTAGCAGTCTATGGAAAGGTGCCACAGCTGCTAGAAAACTAGTACACAAGGAGCCCAGCTGGCCTGACGGGTTTGACGCAGACCTATCCCAACAAAGCAGAGCTGTGTCCCTGCTCAGGTCAACTTTCAGGGCTGCCGGATATAGCACTAGCACTCCAGCATATGGGCATATTCATACAATGAGTTTATTGGGCAGCAGCAATAGCCCACTCTTTTGGTGCCACGGGCCTTTATGAATAATAACAGCATTACCACATGGGTTACTAACAGATTTGCTGGGCTTTGTATTTCAACTGGTACCCCCAGTAGCTACAAAGATCAGTCACTAAACAGCTATTATTGAGTGCACATGATCAAAATCCCCAGTTACTGCCCAGATCAGGAGGACTTTGACTCTAATACTAGTCGCTAGGCACCAGCAATTGTAAACCCGGGATGGAATCAGACCACATGGACCTTGGCACTATAGCAGCGACAGAGCCCTTGTGACCAATTCACCTGCTGCCATCAAACCCACTTGAACTCATAGCCATTGTAACGTGCAGTTTAATTCTGTAAACATGTACCTGATCATTGCTCTGCCCAGACTGTACTTGATCACCATGCCCAGCCCCCCGTGTTGCACCAGGAGAATTGAAAAAAATAGAAGAATTAATCTACTTCAGTGGGGGAGGACAGAAGTCCAGGAAGAATTTCAAATACATAGCCTTCTAACTGTAAGAATAACTTCAAAGCAATAATACTCTTGATGTTCAATGAAATAAAGAAGTTAGTGGAAGAAGGCATTGATACGGTTTGAGAGTTATGAAAAATCTCACCCAAACAGCAATGAAAGAGCTAAAGAGATTTCTCAAAATAGTAGAGCACATGCTTTACATATAGGAGATCTGCATTTGTTTTGTTTGTTTGGGGGCCACTGGTGATGCTTAGGGGTTACTCAAGCTCTGCACTCAGGACTTACTCCTGGCAGTACTTGGGAGACCATATTGGATGCCTCAGGTTGAACCTGGATCGGTCATGTTCAAGACAAGTGATCTACCCACTGCACTATCTCTCTGGTCTAGGAGATCTGTGTTTCATCCCGAGAACCATGAGTATCACAGGATGCTACTCTAAGCACTGTTCCAGAGTGACTTCCAAGAATGTAGAGGTGAAAAAAAAAAAGAATGTAGAGTGTAATTTAAAAAAATAAAGGAAAGTGGGGTGGGGGAACCACATTAAAGCGATGTAGCAACAGAACAGAAGTTAAATCAAAGATCTCAGGACAAGGCACTCAGGACATCATTAACCAAAATGAGAGAGAGACAGAGACAGAGACAGAGACAGACAGAAGAGAAGAAAGAAGAGGAAGAAGAGTGAACACTGAAAAATGAAAAAACAGATAGTTGAGACTGCATTAAGAGAAACATCTGCATCAGAGAGATTCCTGGTGTAGAGAAGGCAAAAAAGGGAAAGGATTGGTGATGGAAGGAACTAGAGCAAAAATTATAGAAGAAATTATGTTTCCCAATATGAGGAGGGAGTCATGTACCCTAGATCTAGGAAGTTTAAAGGGTTCACACAAAATGGATCTAAACAAAAGAAAACCAAGACACACTGTAATCAAAATGGCAAGAACCAGAGAGAGAGAGAGAGAGAGAGAGAGACAGACAGACAGACAGACAGACAGAGAGTGCGAGAACACACACAGAGAGAGAGACAGAGAGATTTCTAAAAGCAGCAGGAGAAAAACAAAGACCCATGGATAAAGGAATATCTTCATTGCTAAATATTCACATCTGATTTTTTCAAATGAACACTTCAAGCCTGATGAACCTGTTACAATGTCTTGAATGAAAAGAACTGCTGAACAAGAAAAATTCTGCCAAGTTAGTATTCTAATTTGAAGGAGTAATAAAATTTTTCAGAAAAAATAACAGCTAAAAACGTGTTCTTTCTCTCTCTCTTCCTCTTTCTCCCTCTCTTCCTTTCTCTTTCTTTCTCTCTTTCTCCCTTTCTTCTTTCTCTCTTTCTTTCTTTCTCTCTCTCTCTTCTCTCTTTCACTCTTTATTTTTCTTTCTTTTTTTCCTTCCTTCCTTCCTTCCTTCCTTCCTTCCTTCCCTTCCTTCCTTCCTTCCTTTCCTTCCTTCCTTCCTTCGTTCCTTCCGTCCGTCCTTCCTTCCTTTCTTCCTTCCTTCCGTCCTTCCTTCCTTTCTTCCTTCTTTGTCTTTTGAGTCACACCTGGCAATGCTCAAGGGTTACTCCTGGCTCTGCACTCAGGAATTACTCCTGGCAGTGCCTGGGGGACCATATAGGATGCCAGGATTTGAACCCATGTAGACCACATGCAAGGCAAATGCCCTACCCACTGTGCTATCACTCTGGCCCCTAAAACATTTGAAACCAATTCTAGTAAATATTAACTAATCTTCTAAAAGGTTAGGAATTACTATGTAAAAGCTACATCAAAATCATAAGATGGGGGAAAGTAATAATGAGAGTAATAATGCAGAATCCTAAGGTCAACTAAGTTTACTTGAAATTTCAGAGTGCAAATAAGCTTAGAACTTCAGGTATAAAGTGTATAATGACCTCAACAAATAGACTTAGGAAAAATCAATAACAAGAGAAAAATTAAGTAGGTTTTCTACCTTTTTTTACGTCAGCCTTAAAGTATATGTAGAAAAACATGAAAAGTCAAAAAACCGAATTGCTAAACACCCAAAATCTTTACAGAAAAAATGTTACTAAATTATCTAAAGTCATTAGACTTAACTCCCTCAATAATATGCAATAGGGACCCGGTGGCTCAGGAGTTAAAATTCAGTCTTTTACTACTTATAAGAACACAATAAACTCATGGTAATCAGAATCTCAGGCAAAGGAATCATACAGGAAAATGGTAAACTAAAATCATATGATGATATCAGTAGATGCAGAGAAAGCTTCTTGGCAACATTCATCATCCATTCATAAACTGAAAGCATTTCTTCTAAGATAAGGCACAAGGCAAGGATAGCCATATTTTTTGATTATTATTCAACACAGTGTCGGAAGTTCTAGTCACAAACAATCAGGCTAGAAAAAGAAGGTATTCAGTTAGAAAAGTTACACCACCACACGCTTGCAGGTGACATGATCATGTCATACTTCATAAAAAAAAACCTTCAGAAACAATTAAGCAATAAAGTAGCAGACTACAAAATCGACCACTAGGAGAGAAATAATTTAAAAAAAATTCTACGTTGTTTCAAAAGAACTTCAAGCACATAGGAATCAACTTGTGAAGGAAGAGTCTCAGGGAGAATTAGCGGCTCAATGCAGGCACCACACGGCCTTCCAGGCATCCGTAGGTGTGGTCTTAGGGAGCCCCAGAGCACCATGGGGGGGTCGCTGGCATCTCGGGCACCAAAGGGCCTGGCCAGCATCACATTCTTGTGCCTTTACATCAAACCACCAGCCCAGCCCAGATGGCCAAGTACTGACAGGAGAGACCTCATGGCCTCAAAGCCCCCAAAAATAAAAACAAACAGAAAAGGAGAGGGGAGACTTGTACACTGCAAACCAAAGTCACTATTCAAAGAAATAGAAGACATAAAGAAATGGGGGGAAAATACCTCATTGTCCAAATGTTCACAGACTGGAAGAATTAACATTGTTAAAATGCCCACACTACCCAAAGTGTCATACAGATTTGAAACAATAACAACCAAAAATTCCAATGGCATTCTTCAAGGACATAGAACAAAACCCATAAAGCTATTATGGAAACAAGAAACTCTTTGCTCAGACTCAAAGGGATTAAGAGGTAAAAAAGACGAGAGGCAACAAATGTGACTGCATCAAACTAAAAAGTTTCCGTACTATAAAAAGAAAGGTAGCTGAAATAAACGGGTGCCCTCCTTAACCGGAGAGTGTTTGCACACCAAACATCTGACAACAGTCTAGCATCCAAGTATATAAAGCACTCACACAAAACTCAACAACAACTACAAAACAACCTCAACCTCATAAGAAAGGTGGAGAGAAGTTGAACAAACACTTCCTTGAAAGAGACCTGTGGTTGGTCAACAGGCTTGTGCGAAAAATGTTTATCATCACTATTATCAGGAAATTCAAAACAAAATGACTGGTGAAAGGAGCCAGAAGATGAGGGCCAGACAGAACGATCTCACTCACTTGTGGGATATAAAAACACAGTATGAGACAAATACCCAAGGACAGTAGAAACAAGGGCCAGGAGGATGGATCCCTGGTTGAAACTGCCGTAAGTGCTGATGGGGAGGGTAATTAGGTAGAGAAGGGCATGTGTCAATGATAACTGGAAATGATCACTCTGGATAAGAATTGAGAACTGAACATAGGTAAAGGAACAAACAAGATAACCTTTCAGTAACTGTATTGCAAACTACAATGCCCATAAGGGGGAGAGAGAGAGAGAGAGAGAGAGAGAGAGAGAGAGAGAGAGAGAGAGAGAGAGAGAGAGAGAGAGAGAGAGAGAGAGAGAGAGAGAGAGAGAGAGGACAAGTGCCTGCTACAGAGGCGGGGGGAGGGGGGAGCCAAACTGGGAACATTGGTGGTGTGAAATATACACTGGTGAAGGGATGGGTGCGGGAACATTCACTGAATGACTAAAACAATAACCACATTGTAACTGTGTATTTCATGGTGATTCAATTAAAAATATTATATGAGTGAGAGTGGCATACATCAAAAACCCAGAGACAATTAGTGTTTAGGGTGGGGGTGGGCTGTGGTGAGAAATTCACAAGTTTGGAAACTCGTCTGTTTCCACCTCCTATGAATAACCTGTGGCGCCTCCTCAACAAATGAAGGATCGAATAAGGATATGACTCAGTATCCCATGTTTGGCATCTATCTCAAGAACACAGAAACATTCATTTGATGGGGCAGAAGCGATAGTGCAGAGGGCAGGGTGTTTGCCTTGCTGGCTGAGTTCAAAACCTGGCCCCCCCATTCGCTCCACCAGGAGTGAGCTCTGAGCACAGAGCCAGGAATAAGCCCTGAGCACTGCCACGTGTCTTCCCTCCCCGCAAAAATCCTTTCATTTGCAAAGATGCATGTCCGCCTATGTTCACTGCAGTGTTAAGTTAAATCGCCAGGATATGGAGGCAGTTCTAATGCCCAGGGACAGGTGAGTGGACAAAGAATGTATAAGATCTAAACACGAAAACTAACTCAGCAATAAAAGAGAACATATTTTACTAAAACTAGGTGGTATCATGAAGTCGGAAGGAGAAATATGTTAGATCTCATTCAACTGACATATAAAGATACAAGGCAAATGAGTTGTGTCCACTGAAAAGAAACTCCTCAACTCTGATCACAGAACTGAGGTTACCAGCACAGTTGTGGTTTCTGAGCACCACCATCTGTGGTGCAAAAAAAACCTAACAAATCAAAATAAATAAGAATCCCTGCTTCACAGGGTGGCTGTGGAGCGTGAAAGGAAATAATACCAGGAAGCGCTTAGTCTGTTACACCGTACACAATTTAAGGGAGCGATTAATAGTATTAGTAAATGTCCCAATTTGATGTGAAATCTTACATTGACTGCCTGTTTATTACCAGCGCTAAAGCAACCCCTTAGAGAGAATCTGTTTGGTCAACCCTACAGATCAGTTCTTAGAATCCAGGCCTGAAGTGTCTGCCCTGCTTACACTGTCACCAAACCACATTTCAGTGCTTGAAAATGAGCTCTAATGAGCATGGAGATAGGATTCTTTCACATCATCACATAGCAGGGGTCCTCGTTCTCAATGCATTCCACAGCTGAAACCAATATTCAGGAACAGGCTGGCACAGTCCTTAGCAGGCAGACAGATGTAAAACAGCACGGCCCTCAGCAGTGTTTGCAGGCTTGCCTTTGTGGCCCTGTCACCCCAAACTCCCAGGAGGCCTTGCCCTCATAAAAATGCCGCCTGCACATGGGAACATCAACTATATTTTCACTCTTGCCTAAGTAGATTGGAAGCTAGACAATTTTGGGTTTTGGCTGGGTTTAGTTCAGAGGCAACAGAATCATTTCTTAACAATGGAACTGACTTGTAAAAGTCTTGAGCAAAGGAAAATTTCCCTCTGGCCTTCTAGGGTTTGTGCTTGTGATTCTTCTTTAGTGGTTTGAACAGCTGATATGAATAAGCACTCTCTGCAACTGCACTATGCCAACTGGCTTCATGTGTTAAGTTACTCTTATACAGTCTGTGAGAACCTGAGAACCACAGTGCAGCCATTTTGGTTGTTAAAAGCCATCTTGCTGTTCTGTATGGTTATGGGACCGACAGTTAAACTGGGCATTAACCCGGGCTACATCCTGGAACATATCCTGGGAAAGGGAACTAAGTGAATAGAACTTACAATAGCTGCAAGAGACACCAACCTATCAGTATAAAGAAGAAACCTGGTGGTCAGCCAGTTTGGGGGGGAAAAGAATAGAACAGAAAGAGACCCCAGGTGGCATCAACCAATAAGGAGGAACATAGCTGTGGGCAAAGGATGTGAATTTGGGCTACTTAAACCCTCTCCTGCAGTCAGGGGTGCCGTGGCCCATCTGTAACTTTTTGGGGGTTGCGGCCCTGACCAGTCAGTCCATAATAATAAATCTATATAATAAATCTCTATAATAAAACTTGTTAACTCCTTGCAGGTGTAGTGTTCGAATCGCGGACCCTAACACTACAAGGTATGCCTTATTTTCTCCAATTTACAAATGGGAAAACTGAAGTTCACAGGTATCACAGCCTGATTTTATTTTTATTTATCCTGTTAGTGTTTTGGGAACCAAGAGATTGATTTTGTTCAGGTCTGGGAAATTCTCAGTTAGTATCTTTTCTAAGTTTGACCCACGCCCTAGTTTCTGCTTTTGAGAATTGATTAAATTATGTTGGACCTTCTCGCCTACAGATTTCTTGCCTCTCTTTTGTGTTGACTCTGTACATGTTTTTTAAGCACCTGCCACAGTTTTTGCTTGCTTTGTGCTTTGTTTAAAACTTTCTTATGGATATAACTTGAAATCTAGATAATTGCTAGTTTCTTTCTCTTTGATAAGGATGTCAGTAATTAAGATTTGAAGCATTGTAACTTAGATTCCAGTCTTTACCTTGGGAGGATGCTCTTGGACTTTGCAATCTCAAGCAGGAGTTGTCCCAAGATCTCAGATCCTGGTGATTTCTTAACTCAAACCATTTTCCTTCAGAGTCATGAACATGCCACACAGATGTCCCTCTTACCTGCCTCCTTAGGTGGACGTGTGGGTGGCAGAGGAAACTAAACCCTGTGAAAGCCACCAAAACTGGATTCTCTTAGCATTTGTCTTGGATAGGTAAATTTCCCAGGACAGAAAGAGCTTT
This sequence comes from Cryptotis parvus, assembly GCA_021461705.1. Taxonomy (NCBI): domain Eukaryota; kingdom Metazoa; phylum Chordata; class Mammalia; order Eulipotyphla; family Soricidae; genus Cryptotis; species Cryptotis parvus. The sequence continues at coordinate 89,731 of JAJIBD010007660.1, read as the reverse complement.
GGCACGTTCCCTAAGTTCCCAATTCTTCTTGGTCTTGTTACTATTGTTTTAGAAAATATTTCTTAGATCTTTTCAGAGGGAGCATTAAAATAATAATAATAATAATAATTAATGAAAAATAATAGTCTATCCTTATAGAAGCTGTTAGTCCTAGATTCCAACTTTCTTTTCAGTAATCATTTTCCTGTCAATAATAAATTTTGATATGAAAATCTGTATTTCTGAAAACGCAGTCTTCAAATCTAGGCTCCCATATGTCTCAGTAAACACCTGGAGGAGCTGAATATCATATTTTCCCATTTTCTTAAACTTACTCCAATTTAGGATTTGTTGTAGTCTTGGTAGCACCTAAATTTGTTGCCACTGAACTGAACAAGCAATTATGGAGGGAAACGATGTGATGACCTCCATTATTAATAAACCTACATTTTACCCGGGTGGTTGTGTGTGCATGAATCTAGCATGTTCCCATTTACATTTTCTTTTTTTTTTTCCTCTCAAATAGAGATTCTTGCCATGAGAAGCTTTAAGCATTCTGAGGAATCTGGTACCTCCCCACTCCCTCATCCTGAAGACTGAATTCTCAGAATGAACTCGGCTGGCCCAGGATAAAACACAGAGCTCTGATCCAGGGACTGTCTCCTCTTCACCTCTCAACTCAGGGCTCCCAGAGCCAACATGCTGAAAAGCAGACGTACGGTCAGAGAACTCTTGCTTAAATGGAATCCTGAAAGCACAGGCTCTTTCCATTTCCCACATTAAGGAATTCTCAAGGCCAGAGCAGGATCTTCACTGATCTGAGGGTGGAGGCCCAAACCCACCCAGGAGAAGGTCATTCTGGCCGGCCAATCTGCTTCTCTGGAGGGAAAGTTAGCCATCTCTTCACTTCCCACACCTGCCATGCGCAGTCTCCTTAGTGGAACTGGTTCCAGAGAGCACTGTGGCTTTCTCCTGCTCCTAGAAGATTCAATCGTCTGGGAAGGATCTAAGGACATATGGAGGAGGACGAGCCTTCCCAAGGAATTGAGGGACCCAAGGATTGTACCTGTGAACACTAAGGAGGATTGTGCTTGGATGGGGCACAATCATGGTCTGTCAGGCTGATAAGTCTCCCTCAGGTTACTCTAACAAGTTTTTGATAGGTAGGTGCGTATCCTGACACATTTTGGTGGCACATATTAAACAAAGCACATTAGTTATGACCACAGGAACTCTAGGTCCAGAGTCTAGAGTCCAATACTAGTTATACCGCTTAGAAATAGTAGTTCATTAAGTTTGCATGGCCCATGTTTCTCCCATGTCAAAGAAGGATGAATAACAACATATGACATTGAATAGTAGCAAACACTGAATGAAACATGAAAAAATTTAAAACACACAGAACCGGGCGGAGCAATAGCCCAGCGGGTAGGGCGTTTGCCTTGCACTCGGCCGGCCAGTGCCAGCCCGGGTTCGATCCCCGGCATCCCATATGGTTCCCCGAGCACCACTGGGAGTAATTCCTGAGTGCAGAGCCAGGAGAAACCCCTGAGCATTGCCGGGTGTGACCCAAAAAAACAAAAAACAATAAAACACGCAGAACCTTCTACCTAGTTTCAGTACAGTCAGGCACAGGACACAGACGAGCAAAGTCTGTAGCTCTGCTTGCTCGCATCAGTTATGCCTGAACCAGGAAACTGGCTCCTAGAAGAGTTGGATAGAAGTGAGTGGCCAAGCTCCAACAGCCTGACCTTTTTGATACATCCCGTCTGGCTTCTGCTCCCCTGCATATAAAATGATGCTCCCATTATCATATCCAACTGAAAGGTTCGATTGAAAGATTAAAGACATCAGAAGTGGAATGGCACCCAAAGCTAAGCCAATCAGAAGTGAGAGCTCTCTGCGTCAGTAAGATGCCCTTGGCCCCAGGAAAGCTGGACAGTTGCCATCTCCCCCTTCCCCCAAGAGCAGCACGTCTCACAGGCAAAGGAGAGGAGCACAACCAGGATGCAGTTGGACCCAACCATGCTGGAACAGACGTCACAGCACTTGGAACACATTCCTTTGGGGTGCATCTGTGAGTTACCAAAGAATGCTCTGCTGACACAAGGAGCAGAAACAAAGCAGAAAGAAGGAGAACTGCTAAGTCTTATAGTTCCTCAGCAGAACCAGGTTTATCATTAATCCCAGGCACTGAAAGGACAGAACTGAGCCCTCAACTCTGAGAGAGCTTTTTTCCTGCGAGTTAGACTAGACGTGGAATTTATGGACAGTTAATATACATTTTATGACTGCAATGACACAGGTTTTTTTTCCCATTAATCTAAAGAAATTCTTTTGTGGACTTTGCCTTTAAAATGCAACTGCCAGATCGTTCTTAAAACTTGTAAATATTTGGCCTTTTCCTAGTATTGAAGTGGTGCTAGACTGTCTACCTAGCATTTTAGCATGACTTGTGTCTGGAGAAAAACAAATTAGAACTTTCTCTACATTCCCCACAGGTTATTTTGAATCTCTCAGTTCAACTTGCATAGCAGTATAAAGAAAACATAGTCTAACACCAGGAAGCTGATGGTGAAAAGTTTCCATGGAGATGCAAAATGAAACCACCAACTTTCTGGTTTCTTTTCTTGCTAACTTCTCTTTGGGAAGCAGATACCAGTCTTTCAAGGTCTTGTGACATTTATGAGTTATTTATTTTCTGCCCTTCTAGTGTCACTTCTATCACTTGTCTTACTGTTGTTCATCAATTTGCTTGAGCGGGCACCATTCCAGTAACATCTCCATATGTCCCGTTGCAAGCAAGTGTAGCCCAAGGGCATCTGCTTGCTCCAGGAACACGAAGAGCCTCAAACCATTCCTTCAGGTCATGGGAATGAGGTTTATAATTGTTACTGTTTGGGGGAATATCAAATACAACATGGGTAGCTTCCCAGGCTCTGCCGTGTAGGTGGTACACTCTCAGTAGTAGGCTCTCATCTCGAGCTTTACTGATGAACTTCAACAGGGAGAAGCTTTACTGATGAACTTCAACAGGCTTTTCTTAGGTCGAGCTCTGAGAAGCTGTGGAGTCCGGATGTTGAAAATGATTTGACTTCATTGTGTGGGGTTCCCCTGGCTTCTTGCTAGGCACCCTTGAAAGTTGAAAAAAAACTTTGAAGAGAGAGTTCAAGAGGGCCCTTCTAGTAGTTTTACAAAATTGGGAGGGGATATCCAAGTCACCTCAATCAATGTTTCTTGGTGGCTTGGTACTGGGGGATTGATCTGATCTGTAGGAAAAGTCAATTCGGTTACTCTCTTTACACGAGGACGTCTTAAACTCCAGCACACGCACGGATCAATTGGAGAATGAAAAGCATCACAGTGACTCACTAGGTTCAGATAGGACCTCAGACCTGCATTGCTCAGAAGCAACTGGGTGATGCTAATGCTATTGTCCTAAGGAATCCCCTTTGGGTAACAAGAATTTAAAGTGCTATTTTGGGCCTTGCAGATGCTGTCCCAACCACCAACAGTTGATTCCTATTACGCAGCCATGGCCAACCCACTGTGTCATGGACGTCACTGTTTATGGTGAACTTCGAGACACAGCACCTTTGCAGACAAAATCCAAAAGGCAGCAGCACATGTTGGTACTCTAAACACTGGAGAGGAAGGATTTGGTTCCTGTTTTCCGAGAATTATCCCAGGATTTATGTGCCAGGCAGCGAGCTCACAGGTCATAATGGCACCAGAAGCAGGTCCATCTATGGGGAAACTTCAGAGAAGCCTTGAACACACAGGTCCTGGCAGCTTCTCCACGGCAAATGCTGGACCCAACACAAATGGTTCTCAGGTTTTCATTTGCACTGCCAAGACTGATTGGTTGGATGGAAACCATGTGGTTTTTGGCAGAGGAAAAGATGACACAAATATTGTAGAAGTCATGGAGTGCTTTGGATCCATGTATGGCAAGACCAGTTACAAATTTATGATTTGTGACAGTGGACAAGATAATAAATATGATTTGTAGTTGAACTATTGAACTATTATTTCTGGTTTTTTTTTTGTTTGTTTTGTTTGTTTTATGGGCCACACCCGGTGATGCTCAGGGGTTGCTCCTGGCTCTGCATTCAGGAATTACTCCTGGCAGTGCATGGGGGAGGGGAACACATGTGGAATACTAGGGGTCAGACCTGGGTCGGCCTGCAAGGCAAACACACTACTCACTGGACTATTATTCCATCCCACTATTCTTTCTGTAGCTCCAGAGAGCACCCTGTTACCATGATGCACTTAAAAGCTTCTATGATCCATGTGTTCTCCCTGCAGTTCTTCGGGTTCCGTGATTTTGCAATCCCTCTTCCAAGTTTAGTTGGATTATAGAGTTATTTATGATTGTGAAAGAAAAAGTAATTAACAAAAAATAAAGGTCAGTTACAGAAATTATCTGCATAAAGTATAAATTACATCATTTTATTTTATTTTATTTTTTTTATTTTATTTTATTTTATTTGCTTTTTTGGGACACACCCGGCAATGCTCAGGGGGCTACTCCAGGCTCTGCACTCAGGAATTACTCCTGGCGGTGCTCAGGGGACCATATGGGATGCCGGGATCGAACCCAGGCCCACACAGCCCTACCCGCTGGGCTACAGCCCCATAAATTACATCATTTTATGAAGAAGATTCATTAAAGATGAACCTTTTAGCAAATTTTGTTCACTAAAAGGATACTGAATTTCTAATGACTGCAAAACTTGAGCAGTATTAACAGAAACCACACTATAGAAATATGAATTAGGGTTAGCAGCTTGATCCACCAATATAGAAATGGTTACAGTGTGCAAGATCACATAAAACATACAAGCAGGAAAATTATAGTATAGTACCAAAGCATCTTTGCCTGCATCATCCTGACCTTTCTACCTGTAATTCCTAAGAATATAACTTAAAGTCAAAGAACAAGAGGCAATAATACTTGTTGATTTTTAACGAATATGGGGCTCTCTTGTGTCTGGGTTTCAGGATAGCAGATAATGCATCAAAAATCAATGGCACCCTGCTAGCAACTCTTGAGATGCCAGGCTCACACAAGAGGATGATGTCAAGGTCTCCTGGCTCTGGAACGCCTTTGCTTTCCCGACTTTCCTAGTACTCAGTAGGATTCTCCCATACTTTTCTTTTTTCTATTCTATTTGTGAGTTCTTAATGTTATTCCATTTTCTTCTGGAAACAGTTATGCGCTGCTCATCTGAAAATTATTTATAAGTAATTGCTTTAAATGGAAAAAAAGAAAGACCTTTCTTACAAGAAACCAAACACCTGAAAAGGGAATTTCATTTCATGAATGCAAACGTGCTCTAAAAGATTTTCCTTTTATAAGTTGTCCAGCAATTAAAATAAAATAAAACAAAACCCAAGTGTTTGGTCTTACAAGACCAGTTTGGAGGTATCCAAAAAATATTTAATAATTTTTTCCCAAAACTTCGACATTTATTCCTTTATATGAATACATATGTAATTTCACCTTTTTAAAAATTGTCCTGTCTAGTCAAAGTCATTTTGATCTTTGCTTTGCTGTAATAGAAATTATGATAATGGGGGCCGGAGCAATAGCCCAGCAGGTAGGGCATTTGCCTTGCACGCGGCCGGCCTGTGCCGGGCCCGGTTCGATCCCTGGCATCCCATATGGTCCCCTCGAGTACTGCCAGTAGTAATTCCTGAGTGCAGAGCCAGGAGTAACCCCCTGAGCATCGCCGGTGTGACCCAAAAAAGCAAAAAAAAAAAAAAAAAAAAAAAAAAAAAGAAAGAAAGAAAGAAATTATGATAATGTCTATGGGGCCAGAGAGATAGTACAGAGGGTAGGGCGCTTGCTTTGCACCTGGCTGACCTGGGTTCGATCCTCAACATCCCATATGATCCCTGAGCATTGCCAGGAGTAATTTCTGGCGCAGAGAAAGGAGTAACCACTGGGCATTGCCCTGTGTGACCCATAAAGGTGAGAAAGTAAAAAGAAATTATGCATAATGTCTAAAAAAGAGAGAAAACCCTGTAAGTCAAGGTAAGCAGACTATAGTCATGAGGCAAAATCTATTTGGATACCTGTTTTTGTTAAAGCTTGCAATCTAAGAATGATTTTCACATTTTTAAATGGCTGAGAAAAAACGGGTGAATATTATACAACATATGAAAACTATGAAGTTAAAGTTTCTGTAAGTTCCCTAACACGTTCATATTGTCTGTGGCTGCTGCTTGTGTTACAAGGCAACTGAGAAGTTGCAGCACAGACGACATGACTGGAGTGTGTCCCCCGGATTCCTTGCTAAGTCCTAACCCCAAGCATCCCAGATTGTAACCTTATTTGGGAAAGGTCTTCACAGAGATAACTGAGTGAAAACGGAGTAATGAGGGAGAGCCTAATAAAATGTGATTCAGTGTCCCATGAGACAGGGAAATATGGACACAGGCACAGACAGAAGACAATGCTGAGAGACACAGGGAGAGATGACAAAGGGAGAGACAGAGACAATGACAGAGACAGAGACAAGACAGAGAGAAGACGGGAGAAGTCAATACTGGGGTACACAGGGAGAAGACAGTCAATCTCGCTAAACACCAAGGAGGGAGCCCTGGAAAAGATCCTTCCCTCTGCTCCTAAGGAAGAACCATTCCTATTCCTATCTTGATCTCGGAATTCTTGGTATCCAGAATTTTATGAATGTCTGCTTTTTCTGTCTCCACAGTCACTGGTACCTGGCTAGAGCTGATCCAGCTAGTAAATAAAGCTAGCATCAAAGTACTTACTAATTGGTACTTTATAGAAAAAGCTTGCTAATACTCCATGGGACTAACTTCGAGCTCAGCAAAGGTAGCTCCAGCAGCCCTTGGTTAATAAGTTCCCCTTCCAGGGCCCAGAGTGATAGCACAGCGGGAGGGCGTTTGCCTTGCACATGCCAACTGGGCTCCATCATTGGCATCCCATATGATTCCCTGAACACTGCCAGGAGCCAGGGGTAACTGCCGAGCATCACCAGGTGTGTCTCCACAACCTCCCTCCCCAATAAACCCTTCCTCTTATAGCCAGTCTAGTTTAAATCCTTTGTCTGACATATGCCCTGATAAAAGATAACCAACTGCACATTATCTTCGATAAATCAGCCCCAATACAACCAATTCCTCTTATTTAGAGTTGGATGGGCGAGGATGTCTTGAAGATTTTTAGAAGCTATGAGTTATTGGCCCATTTCCCACAAATTCAGGGGCTGCAACAAAGTTAATGGGAGGAGATATTTCAAGGCCATTATAAAACATATTTATAATTATTCTGAGAATACTTGATAGTCAAGTGATTGGAAAACAGGTTTATGTATGTTACTAATCGTGAAGTTAACTAATGTACTTACTAATTTGTGTAGTTACTAATAAAATGATGCTATCAGGGCTGGAGAGCCCGGAGTGCAGAACCATCATGCCAGCAATGCTGGGTGCGAATCCTGTGTGCCATGAGGAGCGCATAAGAATGAGTGAGGAAATGACGAGAATAAACAATACAGTGTCTACTAACAGTTACTGAGGCCTTTTATGTGCCAAGTATTATCCGAGATGCTTTATATAAATTATATCAGTCACCATAAAACAAAAGACTAAGGAGTATAAAGAGTACATTTATCATCAGTTGACTGTTAATGTAATTGAAGTTTAGAGATATTAAATTAACAAAACCACAGAACTGCAAAATGCTAGAAGCAGCACTCAAGAGCAAGGAGCAGTACTTTAAAGCCCTACTCTGATCAGGGGGCTAGTCAGCTCAGACAGTGTGCAAAAGAGCAAAATCCTGGTGCTCCTGCCCCATTTCGATTTCGTCCCACCTTGAAAAGTAACAGTAGTTGTGTCGTTTCTTCTTTGTGTTAATGATGTTATTTTTGTTTCTTGTTGTTGCAGTACCTTGGGGCCCCAAAGTTACAGGATCACACCCGGGCCTCATACATGCAAAGCAGGTCTTGTGCATGTGTTCTACTCTGAAGGTTGACATCTTTGACTTTTCCCCATACTAGGAGAGCCGCTAGGGTGTGTCAGGGTTTGCAAACAGTTCTCCTAGGAGCACAACCTTCAGATGAAGACCTGTCAATCCACAGTCAAACCTCATACCTCCCTTATTGGGTTTTCACTGGAATCTCACACTTGGGTCCTTATTTCTCTGACCTAACATCCCAGGGCCACCGGATAGCCATGCCTGGAAAATTATTGCAACTAACCATTCTAATTAATTGCCTTGCCTATTCTCTTCCTTCCCACAGAAACTACAAAAGAAAGTTCCTGTTCATATTTCCAAGATCCTTCTATCTCCTCTCCAATCCTGACACTACCTGAGTGGTCCTGAATGGAATGGCACGGCCCCTCCTCTGGGAAACTCCCAGTAACAGTTATATTTCTAATGGAAAGTGTCCTCTAATTGGTCTGCCTATACTTAAACAATAAAACTTTTAAAACACACAGCCTCATTTCTACGCTTAAGATCATTAACTTTGAATGATACAGACCCAACCTACCAAACAATGCTTTGTATCAAAAAAACGCTCAGAGATCGAACACACACACACACACACACACACACACACACACACAAGGAATTTCCTACCCCTTTGGCTACTCTCCCTCCTGCCCTGTGTATTCCAGAACTGAAAGGCTGTTCTCCTGAGCTGTCACACCTCCCAGCATTCTTGGTGGGCAGAAACACAGAGTAGGCAACTCCGTCAGCTGCATTCTGAACCACACATTTCCAGTCGGAGATGTGGGTGAGACACTTAAGATCAACCAAGAGGAGTCAGGAGAGTAGGGCCAGCTACATTACTCCCTCCAGCTGTTGGGATCTTGTGTTCCTCACAGGAATAAGGTCTGATGATGTTCTCATGACATTACTGAGTGCGTGCACTAGAGCCTGCTCCTGAAGGTCACAGCTAACTCCAGGTTGACCATCTGTATACTCATTTGCCAAGGTGCATTCTTATGTATGAACGAAGCAAATGATTTACCAACCACTAAAGTAGGGCACCACTTCAAAAAAGGTCTGATTTTCTGCCAGTTCATGAGCCTGGGGGCAGCTTTCTGCTGAGCGCCATGGAAACTTGGTTGTGTTGTGCATCTGGGCTGGAACAAAGAGGACGCCGAGAAAGAGAGCCTGCACTGGCCACAGCCTGTCAAACTCATTCAGTGCTACTGAGCATCTGGTGAGAGAAGCTAAGACCAGTGACCCTTTGTACCTGGTGACCAACTCAAATTCATTCATGCTCAAGCCAAGTAAACAAGATCCAGCAAGACTGTGATGTGTGATATAAACAGCATCAGATTAGCCAATAGCTGGTTAGGAATTACTTTGGGCGGGGCAAAGAAGAGGCAGGCACCAAATGAATAATATCTTAAAGGTAGAAAGGTAATAGCTATGTTGATTTTCTTTAGATTTATTTTCAAAGCTATTCTTTAATTTTTGTTTTAGTTTTGGTTTCTGGTCCACACTTGACTATGCTCAGAGATCACTACTGGTTCTATGCTTGGGGGCTCACTCCTGGAAGTGCTTAGGGACCATATGGGGTCCCAGGGTTGGAACTCAGCTCAGCCACTCCCAAGGCAAGCTCCCTACCCACAGTGCTATTGGTCTGATCCCCTTTTGTTTTGTATTTTGAGGTATATTTTGCAGAAGTTGAAGAGAGGAAATAGAAATTTTTAGGGCTGAGGGGCTATAAATATTCAAAATTATCCAATGCCAGAAGCAAGGCATGGCTGTTAGTACTTCTGCTTTGTAAGGCCACTGGGTTCTTGGGATAAACTGGCATAGTTTTTTGTAAAAATCGGCCTAGTTTAATAAGATTTAGAATTAGGATCTTTCTATATCCTGCTAAAGGGGGCCTCAAGCAGGGGCCTGGGGGTATGATTCAAATGGCTTATGTTGTCATGAAGACACACACTTCCCCGATGCTCAGATGCACATGCCCGCAGTATCAGGGAACAGACGAGCTCTTCCTCCCCCAGATAGCACACACTCATCCCTTGAAGGGAATTTCGTGCTGCAGAAGCCAAAGAATAGGTTCACTGTCATCAAAACTCTCAACAGCAGTGAATGGTTCAGGCCCCTGGGAAACCCCCTACCACGCTGCCAGCCAAAGGGGGTGATTCACATACCCTTAGAGTCCCATCTCATTGAGTGCTCAAGTTCCAGGGAAAACAATCAAGAGCAATCACAAAATATGAACCCAGATGTCAAGATATAAGTGAGGAGGGGAAAGGAATGGTTACCCCTGTTATCTGGCCCACACCCTCAGGAGGTAATTCACCTGAATGAATAGAAATAGAGAAAACATATTATATATGTATATATTTATGTATAATATGACTCATCTTCTCTCCTGGGTGCCTCATGATCTGCTGAGCACAGGAAGATCCGGTTGCAGCTCTGCCCCATGTGTCTGAGTCCAACAGAGCCTCACAAGAAGCCAAAGGAATTCCCCACACCATGAGGGCCACCATTTTCAACATCTGGATTCCACAGCTCGTCAGAGCTCCACACAAGAGAAAAGCCGATCTCAAGTCCTGCTCCTTAGAGTCCCACCCTATAGCAGAGACTATTTTATGCCCAGGTATGCCTGATCCAGAGACTCAGACACACAGGGCAGAGCTGCTACGGGCTCTCCCTGTGCTCAACTGATCATGAGGCGCCCGGGAGGGAAGGCGAGTTCTAGCCCTGGCCCATCATCCCAACAGAGCCTCACAAGAAGTCAGAGGAACCCCCACACCATGGGGGCCACCATTTTCAACATCTGGACTCCACAGCTCATCAGAGCTCCACCCAAGAGAAAAGCCAATCTTTCCCCATTTTGGTTCATCAGTAAATGCATGAGATGAGAGCCTACTACTGAGAGTATACCACCCTCACGGCAGAGTCTGGCAAGCTACCCGTGTCATATTTGATATGCCACAAACCAGTAACAATTATAGACCTCATTCCCATGACCTGAAGGAACGGTTTGAGGCTCTTCCTGGAGTCAGCAGATGCCCTTGGGTTACACTAGCACGCGACAGGACATATTGAGATGTTACTGGTGTCCGTTGGAGCAAATCGATGAACAACGGGAAGACAAGTGATACAAGTGATATATAGTTAAAAAAAAGAAGTATATACATGTATGTGTGCATGTATATATCTATATCTATATCTATATCTATATCTATATCTATATCTATATCTATATCTATATCTATATCTATATCTATATCTACATCTATATCTATATCTATATCTAATAAGTTGGATGGTTTAAAAATTTTGTTTGGGGATCACAAAATGTATTTCTGGATTTCTGGTCCATACCTCACAATGCTCAGGGGTTATTACTCTTGGCTCTGCACTCAGGAATTAATTCTGGTGGTGCTCAGGGTACCCTATGAGATTCCGGGGATCAAATCCAGGTCTGTTACATGTAAGACAAGCGCCATATTCCAGCCCCTATTTTTTGCTTCTCCCTTAAGGCTCCTCTCAGTGATTCTAATTTGAGAAAATTCAGTCGGACCTCATTCCTTTCTGTGCCACTAGAGGGCAATCTAGTCCGTCTGTCCAGAATGCGATACTTTGCTTTAAAAAAACAACGGTAATAACAATCTTCCAAGTTGGAAAGCTGGATTCTATGGAGAAACTATGACCCAGCCTTATCACCCCACTCATATTTAAAAATTTTTTGATCATATGTGGTTACAGAAACTCCGAGAAAAGCACAAACTAGTCATTAATTGGGCAGGAGACCTCACAATTGAGAAACTGTTCTAACAGCCCATCTGAATCCCTTCCAGTTCAGCTTGAGTTTATTTCCTCAAATTACGTATTCATTAGTTATGGAGAACAGCTGGTCAGCTTTCTCTGCATGCATCATATTATCCTTTAAATTTCTGAAGACCTTTGGGTCACGGCTTTCCTCCATGCAAAATGAGCCAACTCTAACTTGGCCATCGAGATCGAGCTGATATACCGTCCCTGAACCATGTGCTTCTTGCCTAAGCTCTCTCTCCAACACCCCCACCCTCCAACTTCCAAATTACACCAACACTTAAATTTAAACTCTGAGGATAAAAAGAAAATAAAGTGTTCCCTCATGGTTTTCCTTGCATTATATTGCTTTTCCTTGCATATAATTGTTATTAATATACTCCATACAAGTTTTTCAAAGTAACAGCATGCTTTCCCAAAATATTTAGTATAAGTCCAAAGCCATGTGTACCTATGTTGTGTGTATGTATGTATACAGGTACACAGAGACATATATAGGCACATCTATACATAGATACATAAATAAAACTTTCTGTCTTGTCACAAAAGTCAAAAGCCTGAATATCCATTTAAGACCCACTTCTGAATTTTATCATTTCCAATGCTTCAAAATCACAAGTTATTCCAGTTCCAGAATTATTCTCCAAGCTTTTAGCCACTAAATTTAGATGAACATTAATTGATATATAACCAGTATGTATTTATATGTTAAGAAAAGTTAACATATAAGTTAACATTAAAAGACAACATTAAATGTTAAAAAAGACTTAACATTAAAAAGACTTTTGGTAATAATAACAGGTACATGCAGGTGAGCAGTCATTCAATAAGAACAGGTGGGTTTTCTCTGATGTTGAAACAAAATTCCTTAGGCCGAAAGAATGATGTCATTTTCTACTTGTAGTGTATAAAAAGCAAGCTTTGGGGCCAGAGCGATAGCCCAGTGGGTAGGGGCGTTTGCCTTGCATGCGGCCAGCCTGTGCCGGCTTGGGTTCAATCCCCCGGCATCCCATATGGTCCCCCGAGCACCGCCAGGAGTAATTCCTGAGTGCAGAGCCAGGAGAAACCCCTGAGCATTGCTGGGTGTGACCCAAAAAAAGCAAATAAATAAATAAATAAATAATAAAAGCAAGCTTTGCTCTCAATAAATCGCAGCAGCATCCAAAAAAAAAAATAAAAAATAAAAAGACTTTTGGTGTTAAGAAAACTTATTCACTGAAAATTTCAATATTAGGAGAAGCATTCTACACAATGTTCAGGGAGTCAGAGTTTAATCTCATTGATGAATGAAATTTACGTATCAGCCAACTAGACCTGATAGTTCAATATTTGGGGGTGGGGGGTTCTGGTGGCATATTGGGGTGAGAGATAGGAGGTATTAGGGATTAAACTCTGGACCTTTCACATGCAAGTCAAGGCAATTGCCTTGAACATGGCCAATTCCAGCTCAGTTCTCAGCACCACAATTTCCCTGAGCGTGATGGGGTGCACCCCGTAGGCCCCTGAGCACAGACAGGCGTACATAATCGCCTCACACCTATAGAGCCAGAGCAGGGCCACATTATTAGGCCTTTTGCTTCAAAGTTCCAGACTAGTTGACCAAGAATTGATGGAAAGAGGTCCCAGGCTCCCTGATTATTTCTTGGGAGAACTCCAAAATTAATTGAAAGAAAGTTGTTTATTTCCAACACAATTATTTATCCCGTTACAAGTGTGCTATACTAAAAAGCAACTTTGATCTTTATCTCTTATTGCTGGCACAAAGTACTCCAAATCCTTTGAACTTCCTGAATGATAACTTTTTGTTCACCATAACAAGCACCTTTCAACCTTTCTTGAGTCAATGAGGTGACTACTGGTGGGCCCCTACATAACTTCAGGATAAGGCTACAGCCAGAGGAACTAGCTGATGCCTAGAGGGTTAAAGCTCTGCTGTCCCTGCCACACACAGGAAAAAAGGGCAGAAGTTGAAATAAATCACTCAATGGCCAAAGATTATCGCCAAGATCAATTATGTCTACACAAGAAGTCTTTCAAAAATAAAAACAGGGCTGGAGCAATAGTATGGGGGATAGGGCACTTGCCTGGCACACAGCTGGCTCCCAGTTCAATCCCCAGCACATTTATGGTGTCCCAATCACCACCAAGAGAGTAACAGAATACAGAGCTAAGAGTAATCCCTGAACATAGCCAGGTGTGACCAAAATAAATAAGCCCACAAAAGCAGGGTTCAGATAGCTCGATTGGTGAGCACGTGTGAGCGCCCTTTGTCATATACCAAGCCCCATGCTCCTCTTTCACGTGGCTGTTCCTGAGCTTTATTCTTCAGAGTAGCTACTAATAGTAAGCAAAGCTAAAAAACTACTAATAGCAAGCAAAGCTCTCTCCTGGATTCTATGAGCTATTTTGCCAGTTGTCAGACCTAAAAAGCAGGTGGGTATACCTGAATTTATATCAGTTGAGAGAAAGAAACATATCCTGTGGGGAAAGTCAGATGAATCTGAGTTCTTGAAAGTGGGGTCTTGCCTGTCCAGTGTCAGAACTGAACTGGATTGTTGGACATCCAGTTAGTGTTCCAAAAAAAGGAGATAAATGTATGAGAAAAATAAGAATTCTCTTTTTGGGTGGTGGTGGTATGGGTCTACCTGGCATTTCTTAAGGGTTACTCTGGTTCTACACTCGGGGATCATTCTGGTGAGGGTCAGGGTATCATGTGGTACAGGGGTCGCACCTTTTCAGCAACCATGGACTGGCCGTTAGGATCAAGGCAACAGATCCAGGTTTTTCAAACTTTCTCCACCTGCAGATCAGCACTGGGCCATGCAGTGGTAGCTGAAGGCAAATGATCTAGAGGACCATGACCCCAATTTGCAAGGGCATTAAAACAAGTGGCCCTTCCTACACTTTTAAAGAATTCAGGGTCGTCCTGCTGGACTGTCACAGACCATCTCACTCTGCTCTTCAGTTTCTGGACCAGCAGCAGAGTCTAACCTGGGAGCTGGCTTGACACGTGGGCTCTGGAGCCTTCTTGAAATCTGAATCAGAAATTTAGTTTGAAAGATTCGCCCTGATGAATAAAAACCTCAGAATCTGAGGGGCACCCGTCGAATGAGAATCATCTGTGAAACTGTTCTCCCAGTATACACGAAATGACCCTGATTCTGGATTATTAAATCATATGAAAAACAAATGACAGATGTCCCGCGTTTTGAAAACTAAATTTGTTGTAGTAGGATGCTTGGCATTTAGATGTTAGTCCCTAAAGGATTTTAGGTAGCAATACTCACATAAACTCTCTTAATTGGAATGAAGGTTGGGAAGAATTACGCCCCCAGGGTTGGGGTGCAATAGGGTGTGGTTATATACTGCAATTGAGATATCAAAGTTGATGAGACATGAACTGGTTTATCAGCCCACGGCTATCCAGCCCTTAGAAAAGCTTTTCCTTCCTTTTCCTTTTGGATTTTGTTTTTTTTTTTTTTTTGGGTCACACCAGGCCATGCTCAGGGGTTTCTCCTGGCTCTGCACTCAGGAATTACTGCTGGCGGTGCTCAGGGGGCCATATGGGATGCCGGGATGGAACCAGGGCTGGCATGGGCCGGCCACGTGAAAGCAACGCGCCTACCCGCTGGACTATCGCTCCGGCCCCACCTTTTTGGATGTTTTATTGTTCATTATCTTTTCCACCCACTGATTTAAAGGGAAGGGAAAGAATGGGGGCAACACACTGAATCCAGCAAACCTGCTTGTAAATTTGGTGGGAGAGAAAATGGACACAATGGGAGTTGTTTGTGCTTCCCTGTAAATGTAAACCTAATTAGAGGGCTCCTCCCTTTCCCCAAAGGCACCAGCTGATTTGAGAGTTCAGTAAAAAAAATTTAAAAAAAAAACAATTTTGCTAATTGACAATAATGAAAGTAATTTTGTATTTTTAAAACTAGATAATTTCCAGGAAAAAGCCTCAGAAACTTTCCTTTCTGATTTAATAAGGACATGAAATGAAGATAAGACGCTTCCTATCTTCAGCAATGTTCTAGGTACATACAGATAGATTTTTTTTTTAAATAAAGGGCCAGAGCAATGGCATAGCATCTGCTTGCCTTACATGTGGCTCACCTGGGTTCCACCCCTGGCACCACATATGGTCCCTGGGTACCTTCAGGAGTGATCCCTGAGCACAGTGCCGGAGCAAGCCCTGAGCAAAGTTGAATGTAGCCCAAAAAACAAACCAAAAAAATTAACAAAAATGTTTATTATGGGGCCAGTGAGAGAGTACAGTAGGTAAGGGGCTGCCTTAATGGCTGTTGATGTGGGTTTCATCTCTGGCACCTCTTAGGGTCCCCCAAGCCGCACCAGGAGTGATCCCTGGACTGAGAGACACAGAGCACGGCTCTGAGCACAGCCCTGACACAGTGTGTGGCCCCCAAACCAAGTGTGTGTGTGTGTGTGTGTGTGTGTGTGTGTGTGTGTGTGTGTGTGTGTGTGTGTGTGTGTGTGTGTGTGTGTGTGTGTGTGTGTGTGTGTGTGTGTGTGTGTGTGTGTGTGTGTGTGTGTGTGTGTGTGTGTGTGTGTGTGTTTGACAAAGGTATATTACAGACTGGGAAGATAGCCCAGAGTAAGGTGCTTGCTGTTCATGCAGACATCCTGGGATCTGGGTTAGATCCCTGCTACCCAATGTCTACCTACCCTGAGCCTTGCCAGGAGTGATCCTGGAATGTATCACTGAGTGTGTGCAAAAACGAACTTAGCCTCCCAACTCCCCAAGAACTTACCACACATCAACTTAAAGGAAACAGCATCATGATCCACACAGACTTACATGTGCCCCTATACCAAGGGCCTCAAACAGAAAAAACTACCAGCAGCTGGAGACATTTACATAAATCATAACTTTATCACAAGTCTTGGCGGCATTGTAGGCTTGTTACTAATACTTCCACAAGAAACCACAGTTGAAATCTTTAAAATAGGTCAAATCTTTAAAATACCTTTTAAACTGGTGTATAGAACATCTGAGAAATAAACTACCGGCAAGCAAAGTGAAACAGCTAGATGCTAAGACAGTGGAAGGAAAATTTTCAGTCCTGTTGCTGAGTAACCTGAGGATACTGTGTTAGGGTAGGCAGAGCATTTAAACAACCTGTTCTGTTAGAATAGGTTGTCTGAGGAGTCTGTTGATGAGAGAGGCACTTTTCTGGGCACGGAGTGCGTGGGGGGGATGGAATTTGTTCTCTTTTCCCTGACCTGTCAGCAAACAAGGTGGAAAATGCTCTCTGCAGCATCGAAAGCCACACAAGCTACTGCTCCCTACATGGGCCCGGGTCCATAGCAATACTTGCATCTTGAGAATGCCTTGTCTTTGCTCTCAGTTAGCAGTGAGCCAAAGGCTGTCCTTCTAGACTGCTGAAAGTCAGAAATAGGCAGGTCTAGATAGCAAGGCCCAAATACTCAAAATCAAGTGCCTCGGTGAGATTCAGCAGTAATTGGGACAGATAAACCTACTAGAGACAACCATTATCCTTCTGAGGAGATTAGAGGTCTTTTAAAATCTTATCCCAAATTATATACTGACTTAACTACTTAAGCTATAGGGATTGAAGTGGGCGAGTCATGGATGTCTAGTGTTTTAATATCTTCTTTCTTAATTTAACTTTTGCAAAATCAAGTGTGAAATACTCTGAGGTCCACCTCGCCAAGTCTGGGCAAACCCTCTCCTTTGATTAGAAAGAGAAGGAATATTAGTATGAGAAATGCAGTGTCAGCAGGGGATTCCCCAGCCATTCAGAAATAGCCAACTCTTTAAGCCCACAGGATGAAAATATATAGCAGAGAGACCTAAAACAAGTGCTGCTTTTGTTCTCATTACCTACGGATTGAAACTATACTTCACATACAATCCTCCGGCAGTGGGTCAATGGCAAATGGTTGCTTCAAAAGAAGACTTTAAAAGAAAAAAGTGCACTTGGCTTTGATGGTGCCATCTTGGTAGTGACCTGTGGGCTTAGGATTGCTTTTGCACAGGTTGAATCGACTGTCCTGCAGTCAGTGTGGAAAGTAAATAAAAAAAGAAGCAAATATCATTACCACTTATGAAGACAGGCAAAATATTTTTTTTTTTCTGTTTGGGTCATACCGGCAATGCTCAGGGGTTACTCCTGGCTCTGCATTCAGAAATTACTCCTGGCAGTGCTTGGGCACCATATGGGATATGGGGGATTTAACCCGGTCGGCCATGTGCAAGGCAAACACCCTACCCACCGTGCTATCATTCCAGCTCCAGGCAGGCAAAATCTTATGGGAAAAAAAATAGCCTCAAGTTGGTGAGTCAGAGTTGGAGAGGCCAGAATGATCCTTCCTCATCCTCTGGGCTTTGACACCCTTGCTTTCATTTCATCTCCCAACATGAGATGTAAAAGAGCTTTCTATGGAAAGAGAGAGCAAGCCTCCAATTCTTGCATGTTTGGCACTATCTTGGCTGACATGTACTCATACGGAGCCAGAGCCATAGCACAGTGGGGTAGAGATTTGCCTTCTACGTGGCCACCCCAGGTTTGATCCCCAGCATCCCATATGGTCCCCCAAGTACTGCCAGGAGTAATTCCTGAGTGCAGAGCCAGGAGTAACCCCTGAGCATTGCTGGGTTGACCCCCGAAAAAAAGAAATTATGTGGGCAGAGTGTGGCCCTTCAGAGCTGCGATCCTAAGATGCAAGGGACTTTATACTCTGCCTCTCCTCACTATCAGTAACTCTGAGAACAATTCTTGGTCATCGAAGCCTCTACTTTTCCATCTGGGATTGTTTTACTGCAAAGAGATTATTTGGCTACAGAGTTCAGTATAAGGATTTACAGTGTCATTTTTAGCAGAATCTTTGAGTCTTCCAAGTAATATATCAGAAGGGGATAAACCCCACTAAATTACTGATGACAGTATTTTATTCCATACATACATTTGAGGGCACAACTCTAGCAAATGATAATGAAAATTCTGAAAGCATTAAGTTTTGCTGTTCTTGTCACTGCTGCAGTGCTCAAGGGTGACCTGATATCAGGGATTAAACCCATGGCCCCACACACGGAAGTCATGCCCTCTTCCAGTTGAGTCAGAGCCCAGGCCAGCAGTGAGTTTTTCTTTCTCTCCTCTACAACAAAAAGAAGCAGATGGAACAAAAGTCGATCTCATCAAGAACACTGCTTCAGAACGTAGACAGAAGTAAAGACCAAGGGGCTAGGGCAAGTGAGCAGTGTAGCTGGTAGAAACCTATATTAGAGTCAGATCTTTTGGGTGTTATCTTAATGTTGCCGGATTTTTTAACCAAAATGGGAGTGATGATGCTTAATCGTGGGCTATTGTTTTCCAAGCTGTAAATGAGCTCAGCTACTGACAAAAAGCTGTGATAAGCTTTGTTGGGGCAGTTTCTGTGGGGCCAGCTATCAATTCCCTCTTCCTAAAATGAGCTTTAAAGCAATCTCTGAGAGGAAGTGACATTAATATTACATCTGAAGGTCATGGCCCAGTCTAGAGTTTCCCAAACACCTGAAGATTCAAAACTGACATCAGTACAGTCAAGGATGTGGGAAGTTTGATCAATTATACACTTAACTCAAAAATTTTATCTAAGAGATGCTTTTTCTGGATGTGACCCTAGTTAACAAAGTACAGATTAGTTAAGAGAGATAAATTGTTTAGAAAATCAGTTTAAATGCATCGCATGTTCCAGAGATATTTTTTCTGTTTCAAACATTATAATACATATATGATTTTTTTGGGCCCCAATTTGTTTTTCAGCTTGAAGTATCAACACAGAACTTATTTTCCAGTGAGTAATGTCGCCTCCATTAAAGACTTGTAAGGGTCCCTTCAGTTTCCCAGCAGATACGAGATACACAGAGCACAAGTCCACTTTGGTACCTGGGGCTCCTGGTCATGGCCGCTGGGGTCCCTCTCGTAACTCTCCGCATACAGCCTGATGGTGGCCCTCACACCACTGGAGGAACTGAGCCGAAAGATGAGCCGAGATGCATCTGAGAAAACGATCCTCAAGCCCTGAGACCAAGAACATCCAGAATAGGTTTATGAATAAATGAGGATAGAATTGACATGATTAATGCCTATCTTGAAAATCGCTGTATTCCTGGGATTCTATACTCAATATCTGACACTTCCAATGCACAACATTGGGAGACGATAAAGGTTACTTAAGGTTTCCATTTGTCTCTTTATTCTATTCTATTCCTATTCTATTCTTATTGTCTTGTGGTTAAAACTGGGGGAGGATATTCAAGTTCTCTGCACGTACTGCCGTATAAGTACCGCGCTAACCGATTGCGCCACTGGAGCTCCTATTCAAGTTCTCTAGACCTGATGAATCAATAAACCAGATAGCTGTAACAAGGATTGAAAGAGATTTCATGTCCCTGAGGCCAAAGTTTGTCTCTTAAACAATGGCTGGATGCCTGAGGCAAGATAAATACTCTGCTAAGTACTTCCTTAGCCTCAGGAGGGAAGCTTTAAGTTCAGGGGGTTTGTGGAGGTGGTGATGGTGACAGTTCGGTCCTAGTGAGGAGAGGCCATACCCAGTGGTGTTTGGGAGTCACGTGGGGCCAGGAATCAAAGCCAAAGCTTCATGTATGTCAGACATGTGCGCGTCCTCTTGAGCTACGTGCCAACCCTAAATTTATATTGACTTTTTTTTTTTTTTGGCTTTTTTGGGTCATACCCAACAATGTTCAGGGGTTTCTCCTGGCTCTGCACTCATGAATTACTCCTGGCGGTCGGGGGACCATATGGGATGCCAGGTATTGAACAGGCCTGCCATATGCAAGGCAAACGCCCTACCCGCTGGGCTATCGCTCCGGCCCATATTCTGACTTTTCTTTCCTTGCTCCCACAGTCCTCTGACAGCAATGTAACTCTACAGTAAAGAGCTCAGGAGTGGAGGCTGAGCGGGTGTAAGGCTGCCTGGGGTCATCTTCATCTTTTCTGCATTATCTTTCCGTGTAAGACCTTGGCTGCAAAGTGGACTGAAACAGCAGTGGCTGCTTCACTGTGCTACCAGGACTAATTTGTTTTGGCTCAGAATATCTCTACCCTCTCAATATCGCTTTTCATTAGTGGCGGAGGTATTTTTAAAGCGACTATATAACAAATTGTGACTTTCGTGGAAGGAAATTTGTTTTCCTAAGACGACAGATAAAGTCATTGTTATCAAAAAGCTTATTGCCAGCCGTCAGAGGAAATAGAAGGGAACAAAATAATATGTCTGGCTATTTGTTATTTCTGAAAAATGAGACATCTCAGGAAATTTTTATATCAGTCATTTCCCCCTACAAAAGGTACCCTTGACGTGTCTGTAATATTAAACCCTACTTCTTAAGAATAAATATAAAAGTATATTCTACCTGCTGTACAAACCTGTCGATTCTTTATCCCTTCCCTATCTAGTGATATTGACTCAGGAGTGCTATGATTCCATCAGAGTGATTTTCATTTTATAGACATATTATGTCGCAATCCTTAATCAAAAAGCCTAAATCTCCCTGAGAGTGTTAAAATATGTGTGATACTTTGTGTAACAAAAAGGGACCATCTCCCTAACTGGCAATCCACTATGATCTAGTAGAAGCTTTGCAAATAGGACATTGTTAGCCAGGATTCATTCATTCATTGGATAAACATTTCAGATCTCCTCTTATTTGAGCTAAACTCAGGGTATATGAAGATAATGGCATAGTACTTACTCTCCATAAGCCTGGATGGGTTATTGTAATTACATTTTAGTGAACTTAAGCCCCTACTTAATCACCATATAGAGCTGGAGAAGTCCATAGTCAATAGTGAAATTCCAAACGAAGCAATTCCCTACTATCCAGAAAGTACCATATACCAAATTCAAACTGAAAATGAAGCCTTAAAGCAACCACAATTGTAGTCACAGGCATGTTTTTACATATTCTTTTGCAGTGGTAATTTCTCAGTAGGCTTACATTGTCATTGTCACTGTGTCTCATACACAGGAGAAAGTGGTTTCCTTATTTAGAACTATGGATTATTTATAAATCAGTTACAGTAATATCCAAGGCTGAAAGCCTAAACCACTTGTTGATTCCAAATAACTCTTCTGATGATCTCCCAGATTCACCCTTTTAAAAAGTTCTCACTGCACAAGTAAACTGCCAGATTAGTCACCAGTGGATGTTAATTAAGAATCCAGGTCATTCCAAAAAAAAAAAAAAGCCAAAAAAAAAGAATCCAGGTCATAACAAACTAGTAAGATGTGTAACCTGCTCATAACTAAATCTTTTTATTAATGAAATCATGCGGTATTTTTTTCCTTGAGAATAACTATCTATTTTTTTAATTTTTAATTTTTACAATTACAAAGATATACAATTAAAAAGTTCATATTTGGGTTTTGGTCATACAGTGTTCCAGCACCCATCCTGCCACTAGTGCCCATCTCTCTCCACCAACGTCCCCGGTTCCCTCCCCCCCTCCCCCAGCCCTCCTCCATGGCAGGTTCTTTATTTCTTTCCCTTTCTCTCTCTTTTCTCTTTTCCTTCCCCTCCAGACTATGGATTACAGAACATACATTAAAGGTTTGTCATGTGTATCCTTTTGCCTCTATTTAATGCTCAGTTCTAGGTTGGCATTAGTACCCTCGACAATTGGATAACTGTGTGTCTTTAGTTGTAACAGAAGACTAATTAGAACCTGTATCTGTCAGCCTGAAATAGATTATATCTTTGAAAAGATGGCAACAAAGTGAATAACAAACATCAATCTACTGCAAATAAATCAACATCTTCTCTCAGAAGGAGATGAAATCTTGTATTTTTGCTTTTTGGGTCAGTCTCTCTCTTCCTACTCGGAACAACAAAACTTTGGAGTCAGCTCAGTTCTTTGCTATACCAACACTATTTCCATGTCTGAAGACTGTCACTCATATGAACAGTTGTTTTGGATTGCATGGAGAGGGGGCTGCATGTTCCCCCAATGAACCTGATGCAGTCTCAGGCTGAATGGGAGCCAAATTCTCGCAGCTTGTACCATCATTTGCTATCCATTCAAATATGAGGTCAAATCACCATTGGCCAAGACTTATCAAATTTATCACTGTATCACTGTCTTCCCGCTCATCGTTGATTTGCTCGAGCGGGCACCAGTAACATCTCCATAGAGATGTCATAGACCTGTCTCATGCAAGTAGAGCCCAAGGGCACCTGCTTGCTCCAGGAACATAAAGAGCCTCAAACCATTCCATCAGGTCATGGGAATGAGGTCTATAATTGTTACTGGTATCTGGCATATCAAATACAACATGGGTAGCTTGCCAGGCTCTGCCGTGCGGGTAGCATACTCTTGTAATCATCTCAAAATCCAGCATTTATTGATGAACCTGCCATCCCTCCCGGGCACCTCATGAGTGGCTGGGCACAGTGAGAGTCAGTAGTAGCTCTGCCCATGTCTGTCTCTGGATCAGCATGCCTGGGCCGAATTAAAAAAAGACTGCAGCAGGGTGGATCTCGATGAGCCGGGCTGTGATAGGCTGGTCTGCTGGGTGGAGTTCTGACGAGGGGGAAGTCCGGATGTGGAAAACGGAGGTCCTCATGGAGTGGGGGGTCGTCTGGCTTGTGAGGCTCTGCTGGGGTGGCAGGCCAGGGCTAGAACCTGCCATCCCTCCCGGGCACCTCATGAGCAGCTGGGCACAGTGAGAGTCAGTAGCAGCTCTGCCCCATGTCTGTCTCTGGATCAGCATGCCTGGGCCGGATTAAAAAAGACTGCAGCAGGGTGGATCTCCATGAGCCGGGCTGTGATAGGCTGGTCTGCTGGGTGGAGTTCTGACGAGAGGGAAGTCTGGATGTGGAAAACGGAGGTCCTCATGGAGTTGGGGGTCGTCTGGCTTGTGAGGCTCTGCTGGGGTGGCGGGCCAAGGCTAGAACCTGCCATCCCTCCCGACACCTCATGAGCGGCAGGCACAGTGAGAGTCAGTAGCAGCTCTGCCCATGTCTGTCTCTCATCAAATTTATCAAATTTATAAATGTTCCTTAATCCTAACAAAGGAAAATCAATATTATATTTTTCCTCTCACTGCCCCTTTTGAAACTAAACCAGGAGTTGACAATATATAGATTTCTGCCCAAATCCGACTTGCCACCTGTTTCTATAAGTCAAGTCTGATTCTGACATAGTCACTCCTACTCACTTCTGTATTCACATGATCCTTTTGCACTACCCTGCAAAGCTGAATGGCTGACACTGACTGACACATGAGGTTGAAAATATCTACAATCTGATCGTCCACCAGAAACATTGATCTCTTGTAGAAACCATCATATTAATCCCAACTTACAATATCCCTTCAGTTCTACCCCAAAAATCAAAAATAAAATATAATCATTTGCTTTATAAAACTTCCCAAAGAGAGAACTTATGCTAATGAGTATTAAGAGGGACCTAATCACCCACTTCCCAGATATTTCAGCTCCTAGTCATAGACTTATCTGGACATATATTCACGTATTTGGCAACAATCAGCTTACATCTGACTACCTACTCCCAAGAGAAAAAAAATGATTACATTAAATTGCATTTTAGTTTAGTTTTTTTTTTTTTTTGGGGGACTGTTTGGGGTCACATCTGGCTATGCTCAGAGCTTTCTCCCTGGCTCTGCACTCAGTGAAAACTTCTGGAAGGGCTGGGGAGACCACATGTGGTACAAGGGATTGAACCCACGTTGGCCACATTTGTACGCTCTACCCACTGTACTATCAACCGAGCCCAGCATTTTAATTTTACATGATCATTTTTATGCAATCTACAAGGCACAGTCTTATAAAGTCTCATTTTGCATTTCATATAGGAGTATTACTGGAGATTAGATATAACTCCACACAAGACATTTCCTAACGAGCCAAGTGTTAAGAAAGACCTTCATTCCCTGTGGAACTGGTATTTTTCCTTCTTCCTGACAACAAGAACCATATAACTAATAATATGTCCCCATTTTATCATAGCTGACAGAACACTAATGCCAAATTTGAGGTTCAGCCCAAGTGGATCCTTACGACTTACATAACTATGAATTTTCTTCTTATGTTCCTGACTCTGTAATCTTATTTATATTTCCCTGGTCTTGATTTCTGTTTCTTATTTATAGTCTAACAGCTTCATTATGTGTGTTTTCTGCCACAATCCTACTGCAAGGCCCAATGCAAATGAATAAATTTCCCAACCCAGTCTTAACCATAGGATGTGGAAATTGCTGAATTGTGTCTTGGGCCCTTTATTTGCTGATGAGCTCTGGCAGGGCAAAGGCTTATTATAGTCCCTGTTCATCATTTATCTACACAGTGTGGATCAGCATGGGTGCGGAGTTGACCTCCATAAACATTTGCTGACAAAACCACATTGTACACTCCGCAATGGGAGTACCCCCTCTTTCCATAGGCAGCAAGGGCTCAGAGGCCAAAATGAAAACATACTCATTGGTGAACTGGGGATAACTCACCTTGAAAAGTAGTTGTACAAGATAAAACATGTTTAATAATCACCTGTATGCCATCATTATAGCAACTGCACTATGGTATTTATTCATCTTTCACTGACAAAGTGTAAATTTTAACTAAATGGGTTTCAACCATGATAGGATCCTGTATCAAGCTGGATGATCTTGGAACAAATTGTCACCTGTTAATTGTATGATTTGAATGACTGGCTTTGAAAGGGTAGCTTGGTGATGCTAGTTTCTAGCTAAACACAAAAACAATGAGCAGCCTTTTTTCTCAGAGTCACCTGCCTCTTGTATCAAATGACTTGATGTATAGGTTTTAAGAAAGATCCATTTAGATGGTGGATCTTTCCACCAAGATGGTGGCGTGAGTTTCTTGAACACGCCACCATCAGACTGGGATCTCAGACTAATAATCATTTTGCTGCTGAGCCCTGAAAACCTCTGAAGAGCCTTGTCTGAAGTATCTCCACTGAGTCATGATGCTACTGGCAAAGGCACAAGTCCTCAAGAAATTCTTGAACCAAGAGTGAAGGACTCCGTGATACCGCATAGCCTCAACAGCTAGTCCTGTAAGTGAGCCAGATGATCAAGGACAGTCGCCCATTCAGAGGGAAAAAATATTCCTTCATTGGAGGATGTGTTAGTTACAGGGCCGATGTATCAAAACAGCAGTTCAGTTTCTACCCAGCACTGCACTCCTTTACTTATCATATTTTCTGGGTTTTGACCACATCTGGTGGTGCTCAGGAATTACTCCTGGCTCGGTGTTCAGAATCACTCCTGGCTGGGCTCAGTATGGACTGCTGGGAATCAAATCTGGGTCAGCTCAATATAAGGCAAGTGCCCTACCTGCTGTACTATCTTTCCAGCCCCCATGTTTACTTTAAATGCCTGCAATTGTACATTCCCGTGATAAGGGTTTGATTACCTTTGCTTTGCCCCTACTAAGAAGGACAGTTGAAAGATTACTTCCCCCGTAAAGATGCCTCTCTTTACACATACATAAAATTTCAATCTGTGTTATCAATGTAGCATTTATTTCTTCCACACTTGCCTCCCTCTTTGGGTTGTAGTTTATAGAGAGTCCATTTGAAAATGATTCTGAATAACAACTAAAGCCTGGCTGGCCACTTAGTTATCTGGTGGTCTTGAATAAGTTGCTTGAATTCTCTAGCCTCTGTTTTCTAAAAAGTAGATGGAAAGTAAGTTAGCCTGGCTTATTGGGTTGCTCTGAGCATCAGATCAGAAATCTGAATGATAAGGGCTTTGAAAATGACAAATCACGGAAGTGAAACCATTATTATTCTTTGTTAAGTGTTGGGGAATGCCGAGCCCAGGCCGGGGGTAGTCCCTTACCTCCAAAGCCAGTGGAATGGATGCAATATCAGGAACCCAATGAAGTTTTAAAATGCTTTACTTATCACAGGTTCAGGCATACAAATCAGCAATAGGAAAAACCCAGTGCTTAGGATTCCCGGCTAAAACCCCAGCCACGTGTAGGCCAAGATGGCGGCCACCACGTGTTAAGGCCCTGTAAAGAGGAGACAAAGATAAGACTCCCAAGAAGAGTGCAAGCCCAAAGCAGAGAGCCCAAAAAGAGAGAGAGAGAGAGAGAGAGAGAGAGAGAGAGAGAGAGGAAGCAGGCTGGTTTTATACCCCTGCAACTCAGACCTCCCACTATTATGGGAATCAGGAAGGGTCAAATGCCCTTAGGTAATTTCTCCCAGCACCTCACCTAGGCCCTATTCTATGCTAATGTTTTGAGCCAAGATCTGCCTGGAAATGCCTTTTATAGGGTAGAGAAGGGGTTTCTGAGATGGCATGTCTCTGTACCAAAGACTAATACTAATGCTAGTTAAACATTTCTCCAAGCCTTCACAAGAGTCTCGTCTACTTCATGCAGTAGTTTTGTATTTTAGTTGCCTTTGAGTTATCAGGGGAGCCATGCTTGCTTGCTTGGAGGCAAACAGCATTTCTCTCTGGTCTAATTACTTAGAGATCCAACGTGGCCAGGCAAATATGCTGGTAAGATCTAGCTAGTCCCACGATGATTGTGGTAGCATGAGAGAATATTTATACCAGCCAGTATAGAATACATGGTCAGATAAACTGCCACATTTAGACTACCCCCTATCTACGAAGTGACCTGCAGGGAGGCAATCCAGGGCAGATGCAGAGGCTCTTAGAGGAGTCCTGTAACAGTTAAGCTTTAAATGAAAGGCGTTATGTTCCTTGTTGCCCAGACTTCAAATTCTGCAAAAGAGTGTTAAAAAATTGAAAACAGCAAGAGAGAAAAAAGGAAATCACAAACAAAGGAAAGCCCACAAGATTCACAGCAGACCTAGCATATAAGACTCTCTGAGCCAGAAGAGACTGGAGAGATAAAGTATAAAAACAGTGAAATAAATGAACGCATGATCAAGGATACTCCAGCAAGATTATCTTTCTGATTTGTAAGAATGATACAGAGCTTCATGGACAGGCATCAACTCAAGGAATTCATAGCCTCAAAACCAGTTTTATAAGAATTCATAACCTTGAAATCAGTTTTAAAGAAGTTTCTGTGAAAGTACAGACAAACTTCTTAGTACATTGCAACTGAGTGGCATTCACTGAGCCACTGTACAGAAATCACTCATGGTGCTCGTCACTAGATTAACAGAGCTTTGTTGACTCATAGCGTGCTAAGAAATTTTATACTTTATCAGTGATGCATTGATATTTGCATATCATAATATGCAAATATCAATTATGATATGCAAATATCAATGCATCACTGATATTTTATGTGATGCATTTATATTGAATGTTCTATGACTATGTAGGTGATTTTTTATATCCATGGATATTTTATTGTAATCTTTTGCTTATTAGTGTAATATTTTATAACATAATTCAATACCCATTTTTAGGTAAAAACACAGTATTATATATTTACAGACTTATTAAGATTTCTCCTTTAAGATTTTCTTAACTCTCTGTGCAAAAGGAGAGAGAATGAGAGAAAGAAAAGAGAAAAGAAGAGAGAGAGAGAGAGAGAGAGAGAAAGAGAGAGAGAGAGAGCAAGCCTACCATAGGGGCAGGGGAAAGGGGCACATTGGTGGTGGGAAATGTGCACTGGTGGAGGGATGGGTGTTGGAACACTATATAACTGAAACCGAATCATGAAAAGCTTTGTAATGGCTCATCGCATGGTAATTCAATAAAATTACATTTAAATTAAAAAAATATTTTCTTAATTCTCTTCACTCTTACCAAATTGTTTATTTGTAGAATTTGTCTACTTCATGTAAAATTTTAAAATGTACTGGCATGGCATTATTCATACAATTTAAAAATATTATAAAAGAATATTATAAAAGAATACTATAAAATATAAATACTATATAAGTATAGTATAATATATAAATACTATAAAATATAAAAAGTACTATAAAAGAAGGATGGTTTTTGAAAAAATAAATTTTTGTCAATTTATCATTATTTACAATTTTGTGGAATTTCAGGAATATAGCTTTATATATCTATAAATATATAGCTTTTTATATCTATATGTCTGTAGATGTCATCACCTCCAAGAATTAACTCATATGTGGGATATAAAGAAATGTAGTAATGGAACAATAAATGATAAAAGTCATCAGAACTGGAGATTTTGTCTATAGAACTAAGCGTACTTGGGAGGGGTCCCTGAAACACTGGCGGAGGGAAGTGGACTGGTGATTGTGTGTTGTGGAATCACGTGTGCATAGAAAGTACAGTTAACAGTATCGCATACCTTCACACATCAATAAAAATGGCAAAAAAATGGCGGCAATGGTTGAGGTGCAGTGCTATATAATTTGAAGTACAAAGATTTAAGATCCGTCTTAATTTTCAGAACTTTGCTCCCTAAAAGCCATTATTGGAAACTCATCAATTTATTCCAGATCTCCTACAGAACCAGCTGTTTAGGCAACACAATTTTCCTCCTAAGCTGGAGGACCTTTGAGATCTTGAAGGAAATACTATAAAATCACTCATACCACTTGCTCCTTTCATAAGAAAGGAGGCCTGGGAGATCTCAGTGGCAGAGCGCCTGCCTTGCAGGCACAGGGCTGGGCATTCAATCCCTGGAGCCCTCCCACATGCCAAGTGTGGCCACCAGCACTGCTGCTGTGAGAACCCTGCTGCCACTCGAAGTGTGTCATCTCTGGCGTGGGGTAAACCAAGTCTGCCTTGAGAATGAAAATGTTGGAGTGAACCCTTTGAAACTGATGTCACAGATATTGTCTCATGTGAAATATCTGAGCGAATATCTCATGCTTTGAATGATCCTCCAAGCTGGCACAGAGCCTTCTTCTGTCGAGTGGATATCTGCTAAGTGTTTGATAAATGAATGTTGGGTTTATTAGTATTATCATCATTATTTTTATTATGGTTATTATTATTGTTTTGGTAAGCCCTTGTGTAAATCAATTCAGGGAAATCTCCATGTTGCTAAATACGTGTAGAGCTGCCAGATGTCAGTTTGGAGACCATAAGACATGTTGCAGCCAGGCAGGGAAGGAGGAACTGCACATTACCAACAGTTATTTGGCAACATCTGACCTAGTCAAAGACAGACTTAGGATAAATTCCAGAGGAAAAGCACATATGGGCCTGAAATCTGGTACAACGTCCCATGTACAGTCAGTTGGCCACACCATGCTTGAGAACCTTGGAGTCAGGACAGGCTTGGCAGAGACAAGTGTGGGCCTAACTCAGTTGTTATCTCCCACAGGAAATCCCAGGGATCTATCTGGAAAGCTTCAAGGTGAAAACACTGCGGAGTAACATCTGAACTGCATTTTAGAAGAAAACATGTAACTTAGAAAGCAGAAGATTTGGACAGACAAGGCTCTCCAAGAAAAAAAAAAGG
This sequence comes from Cryptotis parvus, assembly GCA_021461705.1. Lineage (NCBI taxonomy): Eukaryota > Metazoa > Chordata > Mammalia > Eulipotyphla > Soricidae > Cryptotis > Cryptotis parvus. Next base: position 59,546 of record JAJIBD010007660.1, on the reverse strand, counting down.
ATCACCTAGAATTAGCCACTTTCCTTGCTTAGGTCAGAGAGTTGGCTGAGAGTTTGTGTTCAAAGTGGCTGAGCAGGGCAACATCAGTTCAAACCTTGCCCTGACAAACAGGACACAACAGGTGCCCCCCACCACCTTCTCCTGATAGATGCTTTCACTGGCCTGGGCTTCGGCTCCTCTGCCTCCATTCAGAGGATGCCTCTGCAATGACTGCAGAGCCCCCCCCAGTGCCACTCTTGGAAGCGACTGTCCCCTAGCCTGTCTTACAAGCCAAAAAGTACTCTTAAGGATAGATGACCACAAAGAATTGTCTGGGGCGGGGGATGGAGGGTGGGGAAGCAATGTTTACTGGCTTCTTAAAAGCTCTTTTCAAGCACCCATTTAACAAAAAACACATTAGAGGAGATGGTTGCTAGGAGAAGGAAGAGTTAAATTTCTCATCCAGATTCCAGCTACCAAATCTGGAACCAAGGAATTAGGTCACACACATTTCATGTCAATGGGCTCATGTTCTTAGCCAAAAATGACTGTGATCTCTGCTCACTCAACACCCGTCCCGGTTCTGGGACTCCAAGATACTTACCCCAGACAACAGGGGGTAGTTTCCTCTCTGCGTTCCTGGGAGAGTGTGCAGCTTTCTTCTTTAATATTTATGTTTCCTAGTGATGACTGCCTTCCCTGTCATACACAGTCATGAATATGACTAGGAATTAACTGTAATGCTGTTCCAGAGCACTAGCTCTTACCTTCTGTCTTAGCAGAATTCTACTACTAATATTTCAGAATATATTCCTAAAGCAATCAACTTATGTCAGAATAAGGTAATTCACTAAAATCTATAAAAATTAATTAGAATCAAGGGAATAAGAACTTCCAAACTAATTAGAAATAGTACCTGCTCTATTTTTAAGCCAGCAACAGATTATTATAAAATAATGAATAAGTGTTGCTCCTTGGAAGAAAAGAAAAACTCAATTCATAGTAAAAGCAACTGCTGGAGGAAGTCATTTTCGATGTATACCCAATAGCCTCAATTTTCTAATTTACCAGAGCTACTGTGCCATAGAAGGAAAAACAGAAGTTGAGAATCAGAGCTATGGAAACAACCCACAAAGAATGCTACTGCACCTCGCTGAGAATGTCTAGTTATTTATTTGGGAAGCTAGACAATATTACTACATTTTGATGGCAAGAGACATGCAATCTTGTATGAACGTTTCACCCCAGTCAGCTCCTATCCATTCTTCAGCTGAGGCAGAGTTTAATATCACCTCCTCAAAAAAGAACTTTCAGAACCCTGGCATAGGTTAGCGCCTGCAATGCTCCCCGCCCCCATAAGTATACTCTGTCTAACGCCATTCAGTAAACTCTATGGTAGTTATAAGTTAGAAGGAGGTTTGTATTCTCTGCCATCCTTTCCTGTATGCCACTGAATCCTCAGAGCAACAATTGAGTATGTCTTCATTAAATGAATGATGATATGACAAATCAGTTTTTGTTTGGTTGATTCACACCCACTTATTCTCAAGAAGCTACCTTAGAAAAACTTAGGTATCACTCTTGCACTTAGTAATCACTGCTGGCAGGGATCAGGGGAATAGATGGCATGCCGAGAATCAAACCCAGTTTGGTTGTGTGCAAGGTAAGTGCCACCTACTGTACTATCATTTCAGCTCCCCAAAAGCAAATCTTATAGCCTTCATCATATTGTACTAAAGTAAGAAAGGAATGTGTACTCATTATGAGTACATTTTCAACATCATTACTTGCAATAGAAAAAGTATTTTAACCCAATTTTAATTGTAATACATTTGTTGATTAATTCATCACTCCTTAAAAAACTCTGTCACAGCATCAGACTACTATTTGTAGATATTATCATATTTAAATGTTATCAGTGGGTTAATCAGTAAGACTGAAGTGATTTCTTTACTTCTATATTTGGGTACACAAACCACACTGCAGGAGCCATATTGTAGAGAGACATGTTGCTAAGGAGACAGTCTCCCTATTGGTAAGAATATACAATCAAGGCTGATATTGAGGGTTGACCTGCTAACTTTGACCAGAAAACCCATGGTTGAACTCCCAATTCTCTAGGTGATCATCTTGAGTTGCTCTCACATAAGAGCTCACCAAAGATTTCAGCATACTCCTCTCTGTTTGCTAAGGGTCATTATCACCATGATATAGGCTGGATTGAAATGAATTTCAAGATTGTCAGTGCATTTTATTATTTCTCATTACTGAAATGTACAAATGCAGACACCATCATGCACTTTTGGGGGGCTTTGTGGATCACACACAGTGATGCTCTGGGGTTACTCCTGGCTCTGCACTCAGGAATTTCTCCTGGCAGTGCTCAAAGAACCATATGGCATGGCAGGGATTAAACCTGGGTTGGCCACGCATAAGGCAAACACCCTACCAACTGTACTAGTGCTCTGGCCCCCCATCATGCATTTTCAAATAATAACTCTAAAAAAGTCACGTCAGAATCTGTCTTCAAAGTATATTTTTTTCCTCTGAACTAAGTTCAAAGGATTCTTTTGCCCAAGTTTGAGGCATCAAATGTTTCCACTCAGCCTACATTAACTTGAAGAGGTATTAATAAGCTCCAAGTTGGCCTGATGTAATCAGATTGGATTTGGTTTTCCACATCAGCTAACTGGTATGTATTTCTTTACATCAGGTTTTTAAATATCCACAGAAGTGTTACTTGTAGATTACTTCATAACTGATAGAATTTCATGATTCTTGATTTTGGTGAAAAGAAATATTGGTCTTGGCGAAAATAGAGACTCAGTTACTAAAAATTTTCTCCTAAAGTGTCAAGGACTCTTGTTTCAAAATTAATTTTCAAAATATAAGCAACAACTATGGATGGACGCTTACTCTGGTTTCAATACATCATTACTCTGTGACTACACTATTACTCTATATTGTACCATTTCCCTGACAGTCCTTATTCACAATACCAGATCGACTTTTCTCTCTATCATGCACTGAGATAGCACTCAGATAGACGGTAGCACTGAGAAATGATTCCAGACTTAGGGTACAAAAAGAGAAAGGGTAGGAGGAAGATTAAAGAGTATCTAGTATTAACAACATTTGAGGCTATTGATGATGGTAAGAAAGTGCCCAGCACCTTGGGAAATCTTGTTCTGTTTTGTGGCCACACACAGCAGTGCTCAGGGCTTACTTTTGATTCTGTGCTCAGGGATCACTCCTGGCTGGGTTTGGAAGACTACATAGGGAGTTAGGGCTCAAACCAAGGTCAGTCACATACAAAGAAGGGACCTAACCCACTGTGCCGTCACTCCAGTCCCACACCATAGAAAATCTTGAAGCTTGCACTTAAAGTAGTCCTTAAGGAAAGAGTGCTTCATCCTTGGAGCTTAGGGAGATGCTTAGTCTTCCTTTTCTTTTTCATCTCTTCATAAGGCGTGAATTGGAAACCTCTTGAATTATTCAGCAATCTGATCAAACAGCTCCCCTCCTCTCATCGTGTCTAACTGACTTAATTCTCTCACTCTTAGCTAAGAAACCATCATTACTCATTCATGTGACATTTCCTTTCATCTACTGTAGCAGCCAATTCTCCTGGGACCACATAAGGATGAACTGCTACTGTTGGATCATGCCTCATTAAAATTTTATTTCTAAATCAAAAGTCTCTCTTTGCTTCTGTTTAGTGGAAGATACATAACAACTCTTTTCTCCTGGTGCCCAAGGTGACAAAAAAATTTAGGTACTTGGAGGAAGCCATACTTAGTTCTATGAGACTCACCAGGTCACCATGAGAGAACCTACACTGGGAGTTTCCCCTCTTACTCCTTGAATGACCCCCCACAAGATTTCCCCATCAGGAGAGACGTTAAGCGTTTCAGCCTTGGCGAGCAGAGACAAGTCTTATCAACAGAACAGGATTTCAATTTCACTTTGGATGGAGAAGCATTTTATCTCTAGAGATATATGAGAAACAGTTTCCCCCACCCCCCCAGTCCATTTCCTGCTTCTGACCTCAAATCAAGGACAAAAAGAAAAGATGTGAAATTAAAAAAAATATTTTCCTTTCTGAAGTCAAGTGTGTGAGGTGAGGCCGGGGACTCAGGGGAGCAGAAATATGATTCTGAATCAAACCCCAGAAATTGGAGTTCTTTCCACAGCACCCTGCAAAGGAAGATATTGTGTGTTTCCCTGACTTTTCTTATCAAATATAGCTGATGAAGTGCCAATAACTTTATTTACCAAGGATGCCTTTTCAATGTAGCTCATTTCAGTTGACCAGTTATTAGCATTTATTGTGGGCCAAAGCTTTACACTATTATCTCAATGATCCCAACTGAGATATGAGAAAAACCACAATTACTCTATCTCTTTTCATAGATAAGGAGAGACCCATTGAGACTGGAGAACTCCCCATAGGGCCCCAGCAAGGAGCTAGATTTAAAACCAAGCTTTTTGGATTTCAAGTCTATATTTCAGCAGACCCCACCTCTTCTGCCTCTTCCCCACCCCTTCTTGAACTGGTATTCAGCCAAGTTGAGGATTCTGCAATAGAAAAGGAACTGACATCTCTTAAGCATCATATCTCCTAGATGGTAACTATTGCCAGCCTACCCAGCCCTGTCCCTTGAGTTGATATTCAGAGAGAAAAAGCAGTATATCTAAAGTCACGAATCTAGGAAGAGACAAGTCAACCTCCACATGTGTCTTTTTCTCTAGCATGGCAGAACACTGGAGTGGCCATTACCATCAGCTTCTTGTCCCAAGTAGAAAGGTTGTCTTATATTCCCCTTTGGGGTTTTCAAGGTAAGACAATAAGAAGCAATGATATTTCTTTTACTCGTTTGGGTGGATTAATCTTCTAAATAATTTTATAATAATTCAGGAAAGTCAGTTATCTTAAAATTATAATTTTCTATACTCAAAAGACATAATAATAAAAATTGATTAAAATGTACAGAAATGAGACTAATATCCAAGGACAGTAGAAACAAGGAGGATTGGTCCATATTTAGTAACTTGTCTCAAGTTCTGGGGGAGAAGGCAGTTGGGATAGAGAAGGGAATGATGGAGAAGGCTAGCTGGAAATGATCACTCTGGATAAGAGGTGTGTGCTAAAAAGTAGGTAAAGGAACAAACATGTTAACCTCTCAGTAACTGTATTGCAAGCCATAATGCCCAAAGGAGAAAAGTGCCTGCCATAGAGGCAAGATTTAATGGGATAGAGGTGATGGGATGGAAACTGAGGACACACACTGGTGGAAGAATGGGATTGGACCAGTGTACAACTAAAACCCCACCCAACCATGAACAGCTTTGTAACTGTGTATCTCATGGTGAATCAATAAAAATAGATAAATATAAAGTGTACAATCATTGGAATCCTTATATACTGCTGATAAAAGCATAAAATAGTACAATTGCTTTCTTTTTCTTATGGGTTTTGAGGCCATGCCCTGTAGTACTCAGGGCTTATTCCTAGCTCTGTACATAGAGAACACTCCTGGTGGTACTTGGGGACCATATACAGTGCTGGGTATAGTACCATGTTCAGCCTCAACACAAGCTTCTTCCCCTGTACTGCACTCTTACTGTAAATACTACACCATCTCTCTGGTCTTGTTGTGAAATTGCTTTAAAAGATTGAATGGCAGCTAAAAGTCAAGCAACAGGAATTTGACCCAGAAATTACACATATTGGCAATTGAACTGAAAAGTTATGTCTGTGCCAAAATTTGCATGTTAATACCTATAACAGTATAGTAAAAATGCAAATGTCAGAACTGTGATGGACTAGGAACCAGGGACAGAGGCACAGGGCCGAGCTGCTGCCGGCTCAGCTTGTGCTGGGTGTCCTGGACGTGGGGCAAATTCTGCTCCTTGCCTGACCCCAGGACAGACTCTCGAGGCCGGAAAACCTCATGCATCACAACCGCAGCCACTTTCAAGGTCCGACTCCACAGCCTGGCAGAGCCCCACCTCTCCTCCATGGCGCGCAGATGCTCTGCGCCTGTGCATTATCTCAAAACCTGGTATATTCATCTAACAGGTATCCCATCACATTTTATAGAAATAAAGTGTGTGGGCACTAGGTGTGGTCTGGGGGGACCACCTCAGTAATTTCCTATACAGTGGGCTCAAATGGCACAATGGATATTTGAGGATCTCCACTGACTTTTGTCTAACACCATGTTCATCTACTGTATTTAGAGGTGTAGCTCCAACAAGCAATATAGAATAGATTATTCAGTATATGACGAGGAAAAGCTCAAATAGATGTTGAGATAAGTGTGAAATAAGTGTTTTCAGTAGCTGTAGTGATGGTGTGTCTGGGCTTGTCAGTAGAAAACCACTGTGTTCTGGAAACCCAGAAAGTGAATCCAAGAACAGAAACTGGCCAGACTCCCACACATCAACCCAGAAAAATAAAGGCATGACTTTATCATTACTATTGCCTTATATGAGCTGTAATGATCAACATAATTGAGGCTGGCTAAGTGAGCAGGCATCAGGAGGGGGATAGAGGAGTAGGAGGGGAACTGCGGGTCTCTGGTGGTGGTGGGGGCACACTGGTGGTGGGATTGGTTCTGAACGATGAATCTTTCTAACAACTGTATTGTGAAAATTTTTGTACTTTGTAAATCATGGTGTTTGAAATAAATCATTATTTAAGGGAAAAAATAAAAGTGTCAATCAACGAATTAATATGCAAAATACAGTAAACGCACATAATGTAACACTACAACTTATCAATAAAATGAACAAAGTACCGATACTGCAATACCTGAAGCTATAGCCCCAAAGTAGCATGCCTAGTAAAAGAAACAAGTCACAAAGGATCACACATCTTGTGAGTCCATTTAGGAAAATTTATGTGGATGTCTAAAATATCTCATCCTGCTTTCGTAGGGCCCAGGTCTCTGAGGCATATGTTCTGTGTTCTGGAAACTATCGCCCCATCTGCCTATTGTCCGTCATCTACAAGCTGTTTACATGAGTCATCCTGAACAGGACTGGCAGAACACTAGATGAAGGGACAACCATGCGAGCAAGCTGGCTTCCGGAAAGGATTCAGCACAATCGACCATATCCACACAGTAACCAAGCTCATTGAGGTTTGTAGGGAGTACAAGATGCCGCTCTGTCTCATGTTCATTGATTTACAGAAAGCCTTTGATTCTGTGGAGACTGAAGTGGTCATCGAAGCCCTAGCCAAACAGGGCGTTCAAACCCAATACATCAAGATCCTTCGTGAGCTGTATTACGGATTCACCACCAGGATCTCACCATTCTACAAAAAAGTGATCATTGATGTCAAAAGAGGGGTTCGATAGGGTGATACCATCTCACCAAAACTCTTCAGCGTCACCCTTGAGAACATCACGCGACAATTAGAATGGGAAGTAATGGGAGTGAAGATAGATGGTTGGCAACTATACCACGTCCGCTTCGCTGATTACATCATTCTAATAACACCAAACATTAGCCAAGCGGCACAAATGCTGGCTGACTTTGACTGAGAATGTGGAAAGATAGGTCTACAGCTGAATTGAAGAAAACTATGTTCATGAAAATGAACTAGTTCCTGAGGCCCCATTCACTCTCAATGGAACAAACATTTCTGAATGCAGCAGTTACAGGTACCTAGGTCGAGAAGTCAACATGATGAACAACCTAAAACCTGAGCTGTGCAGGCAGAAGAGAGCGGCATGGAATCCCTTCAAAGGCATCAAAGAAATAGCTAAAAGGACAAAGAACCTCCAGCTCCCGGCACATCTCTTCAACTCCACCATTCTCCCTGCATTAACATACGCCTCAGAGACTGGGCCCTACGAAAGCAGGATGAGAATGCTATTCTGATCTCCCAGAGAGGAATTGAAAGAGCTATGCTTGGAATATCATGCCTCACTCAAGTGAGAGAAGGAATCCGGAGTTCTGACCTAAGTCGCTATTCCAGAATCAGGGACGCTGCCTCGTTTTGCCAAGGCATCGAAAATCAGATGGACTGGACATGTAATGCGATTTGGAGACAACCGCTGGACTAGAGCCATTACGGACTGGATCCCACAGGATGTCAAAAGATCACGTGGCTGCCCACCTACAAGATGGTCAGACTTTCTTGTCAAGACCCTGAAGGAACGGTTTGAGGCTCTTCTTATTCTTGAGTCAACCAGATGCCATTGGGCTACATTGGCACGTGATAGGGTGCAATGGAAATGTTACTGGCGCCTGCTCGAGCAAATCGATGAATAACCGGATTCAAGTGATTCAAGTGATTCAAGTCTAAAATAGGAAAATCCATACAGACAGAAAGTAGATTTGGGCGAGAAGCTATAAGAGTCTCTGAAAGAGTTAAAGGTTTCTTTTGGAAATGACAAATACATTCCAAAATTTATTTTTGGTGATTACAGAACCCTATAATCATCCTACAAGCATTAAATTGTATACTCTAAATGGGTAAAACTGTATTATTTGTGACTTACATCTCAACATGGTGATTATTTATATTAGAGTAAACCACAAAAAAGCCATAATTATACATAGATAGCCTCTCAAGAAGATCTATTGAATGAGTGCACCATAATACATGGTCTATTTAGAAATAAAACTACTTCATTTAAATTTAAATAGGCCTTTTAGGAATGCATAGTATTCTCTGTAATGACAATGTTGCATGCTGAAAATTCAACTGTCCCTGGATTTGAATGCTGATAATTACAGATCCCTTAAAGTGTTGAGAAGTTGTAAGAGTTTTGAAATAGCCCAACTCATACCCCAGGAGCAGCATCTGAGGATTGCTGACAGTCAGAACAACACTAAGTATTGACTGGTCTCTTGTCACTCTGATAGAGCCAAACCCAGACCTGAGGAGAAGTTCCATTGTGATTGGGGGGTCATTAACCAATGTAATGTCATTTAGGTCCTAGCATAAGATGAACTCCTTTGTTACTTCAAAAACACCCTAGGCGAATTTGTGATAGCACTTAACTATTTACGACCACCCTCAATATGAGATAAATAACAGTGGGAAGACAAATGTCAATAAATTCCAGAGTGAAAACAGAAATCATGGGGGACAGATAGCAAATCAGGTAGGACATTTGCTTTACACACAGTCAACCAGGTTTGATCCCTGCATTGCACCTGACCCTCTAAGCCCCATCAGCAGTGATCTCTGAATACAAAGCCAGGTGTAAGCATTAAGTACAGTCAGGTGTGGTCCCAAAACAAAAACTAAAATAAAAACAGAAATCAATATTTTGGGAGGGAAGGGACTAAAAAGAAATCTTAACTTGTGATGCTATTAATAGAATAAGTGAGATGTTAAGGGTTAAATTAAGGGCCAAAAGAAGTTCCCCAAGAGCTGAGAGCTTTGAAGAAGAAACAGGGCAGAATGTTAGCAGATTCAGCACAAAAGCAAATGAACCGAACAGATAATCTTTGTGTGAGTAGATAAATGAAATAATCTAGCACTGTTTCAAAGACCAGTCTTTATGCCTTTCTCATATGGTAATTTAAAAGTCTCCAAAGGAGACAACAATGAGACATCATCTCACACTACAGAGACTGGAACACATACAAAAAGAGCAAGAACAACAGTGTTGGCATAGATGCGGGGAGAAAGAGACTCTCATCCATTGTTGGCAGGACTGTCGACTGGTCCAGCCTTTTTGGAAAATAATATGGACATTCCTCCAACAACTAGATATTGAGCTTCCATTTGACCCAGCAACCCACTCCCTTGGAATAGACCTAGGAGACCCAAAAACAGACAGCAGAAACACCATCTTCACACCTATGTTCATTGCAGCACTATTCACAATAGCCAGAATCTGGAAGCAACCTGAGTGCCTGAGAACAGAAGACTGGATAAAGAAACTATGGCATATATACAAAATACAATAATATGCAGCTATGAGGAAAAATGAAGTTATGAAATTTGCTTATAAATTTGCTTATAAACGGATTGAACATAGGCAAAGGGTTATATATGATAACCCCTAAATATATGTATTGCAAGGCCCAATGTGTAAGAGAAGAAAAGAAGAATGAAGGAGGAGGAGGAGGAAGAGGAGGAGGAGGAAGAGCAGCAGCAACAGCAAAAGAAGATGAAGAAGATAAAGAAGAAGAAGACGAAGATGATGATGAAGATGATGACGAAGATGACGAAGATGACGGCGACGGCGACAACAAGACGACGAAGGCAAAGACGACGAAGACGAAGAAGCGACGAAGACGACTAAGACGGCGAGGCATCTAAGACGACGAAGACAGCGAAGACGGCGAAGAAGCAAAGACAGCGAAGTAAGAAGAAGAAGAAGAAGAAGAAGAAGAAGAAGAAGAAGAAGAAGAAGAAGAAGAAGAAGAAGAAGAAGAAGAAGAAGAAGAAGAAGAAGAAGAAGAAGAAGAAGAAGAAGAAGAAGAAGAAGAAGAAGAAGAAGAAGAAGAAGAAGAAGAAGAAGAAATGTCATAGAGGCAGGCTGAGGGAGTGGGGAGAGAATCAGGGGGGCATTGGTGGTGGGAAATGGGCACTGGTGGAGGGATGGGTGCTGGAACACTGTATGACTGAAACCCAAACATGAACAGGTTTGTAATTGTATATCTCACAGTATTATAGTAAAGTTTTTTCAAGAGGCAGTAAAAATAAAATTGTATGTCTGCCATAAATAAATAAAATTTTAAAAGCCTTCTAAGGGTGCTTTCTAACACATACATTTCATAACATTTGAATTATACCTGAGAGTTGGATTAACAAAGTTTGTTCAGAGGGCCCTGTGCAAAATGGAAGCAAAAATATAGAACAAAACTACAAAAAAGTATTCAAGACAGGATCCAAAAGAGCATGTGCTGATATTTCTATTTCACATCTTCAGAAAATCCCAATATTATTAGGGAGAGAATTTAACCCTTGAGTAAAACAAAACCCAACTATAAAACATGTTGTGAGCTGCCCCTGAGCCAAGGAGATCTAGGAGTTTCTGTGTGTTTTATTCCCTTCATTTCCAAAACCATTCTGTGAGATGGAGATTTCACAGATGAGAGAGAAAAACAGGTCTCCATTCACGGAAACCCAGCGACTGCTCCAGCGATGCGCGCCGCACAACAAGCCCAATGTAGGAGAAGGATTCGTGCTGGGTCTTCAAGCTACTTAACTACACTTTCTCCACAACCACTTCTTCGTCCACTTATCTGAGAAGTCAGATTACATGGCAATAGTGGAAGTGATAGAGAGCCTGTTAGAATAAAAGACCAATATTTTGAAGGAGAAGAAATATCACCACAAAACCAGATAAGATAGAGCAGACCAAGGGGATAAAGGGAGTAGTTGACATCAGAACATCTGCATGTTTGAGGAACATTCATTTGTATGCTCATATACATACAGAACAAACATACACATGACACATTAGCAAAAGACAAACAGCAGTAACTACCATCACATCTAGTCCCTCCAAACCTACAGTTTCTGATTCATTTTGATTTGTCAGTAATTTAAGAAGAATGTTCAGAAGATAACAACTTGGAGATTTATTTATTTATTTATTCATTTATTATTTTGCTTTTTTGGGTCACACCCAGCAATGCTCAGGGGTTACTTCCTAGCTCTGCACTCAGGAATTACTCCTGGCAGTGCTCGGGAACCATATGGGATGCCGGGGATTGAACCCGGGTCGGCTGTGTGCAAGGCAAATGCCCTACCCACTGTGCTATCACTCTGGCCACAACAACTTGGAGATTTTAGAATGTAACTTCTCTTAACATTGCTCTTCTTTATACTGTAAATGTTAATATATAGAAATGTCATTTGAGATTTATCAATGCATGCCATAACCAAAACCAAGATAAAAATAATTATAATACCTCCAACTTCTCTTACACAAGATGAAATGAAGATGAATGATGTTATGATACATAACCATAAAACTCCCTTTAGGGGGGCCAGAACAATAGTACAGCACGTAGGATGCTTGCCTTGCACCTGGCCAACCCGGGTTCGATTCCAGCATCCCATATGATCCACCAAGCACTGTAGGAGTAACTCCTGAGTGCAGAGCCAGGAGTAGCCCCTGAGCATCGCTGGATGTGACCCAAATAGCCAAAAAGCCAAAAAAAAAAAAAAAGATAAAATTCCCTTTGGAGCAAGACAAATTTTCAAACTGTTTCTTTTTGTCAAGGGGAGGAACCTATCAGGCTAAGCTAATTGTTCTCAGTGATAGGTGATAAAGGTGATATATTCTTATATTTAAGGATTCCAAGGAAAAGATCTTTGTCTTCTGTAAACTCTCTGAATCTGTTTCAAGTAATGGTCAGCATCTAAAACGCCTGAAGGCTGTAAGCACTTTGACAAAATGTTGGGCATCTCTTTATATACTGGCCCATCAGTTAGCATGTGGAAACAGAGTTAGACGGAGACAGGTTCCAATCTATTCTCTGCCTTAAAGGCGTGAGGAAATCATCACCAAGGCCTCTTCTGTTCCATCCTGCCTTTCAGACTGGCCTTGGTAAAAGGTGCCTCTAAGTAGATCATCACTAGAGCTCTCTCACTTAGGATATTTAGAAGCCTGGCTCTCCCCAATCACTTTTTTGGCCTGGTTTCCTTGCAATTACCTGTTTCCTGGTCACGGTGCCATCCACAGGGTCCACATATTCAAAGCTGTCTGTCTTTGCCACGCTGTAGACGTGGCTCCCCACGGCAAACTGCTGGCCAATGAAGGACTTGTCTGTGACAAGGGCCTCCAGGTCTCTCATGATGTAATAGGTTGTCTTGGGCTCTAAACCCTCATAATCAAACCTGGTGAGGGAAGGAAGCACAGAAGATGAACGTAAAACACTTCAGAGAAGCAGCCACTGGGAGGCCTCTCAGGGCGGCTCTTCATGGACGTGGTTGTTGCCGGAGAATGCACCGAAGAGCATCCCCGGCCAGTCCGCCTGCTTCCCTTCTGGACCTTCCAAGCTATTATTACTCACACAGCAGCTAGAAAGACCTTGTAGAAACCAAATCAAATCATATCACTACTTCTTTTAAACCTCCAAAACATGCCTATTACATGGAGAACAAGACTCAAAATTCTAAGCAATCCTCAGGGTGCTGTGGGATCTGACCCTGACCACCTCAACTTGTATTTGTTCTCCTTTTGCGCATGCTTGCTGTGATTCAGTCACTTGGCTGAGACACTCCCAAGATACTTTCTCTTTCCTGCTTCCTGGACTTGGCCCAAGCTCTTGGTCCCCTCTGCCTGTGTTTGCCTTCTAGCTACTCAAATAGCTAATGCATCCTCTCCCTTTGTTTCAAATCAGAGTCTCCTCTATAAAGTGACCGTCTTTTACTATCAGTCTAAGGTAGTTTCTACCTCTCTTGATCTTACTGCCCTTTGTAGTTATCGCTGGACTTTATCCCAATCTCCATTGTCAGCATATTTGTTTATTGATTTGGCTTTCTTGCTCATGAAAACTTTCCTTAGGATAGGCAGTGGTATAAAAGATGGAGGGGGAGAAAAAGAAGGAAGAGGAAGAATTAAGAGAGACAAAAGAAAAAGGAGATTCAGTACAGGGATTAAGGCTCTTGATTTGCAACTCAGTTCAATTATCAGCACCACTGAAGTTCCCTGGGCACTAGCAGGCAGTAATCCCTGAGCACAGAGCCAAGAGTAGTCCCTGAGGATGGCTGGATATGACCTGAAGCCAAATTTTAAAAAAAATGAGTTGCTGGAGAGATAGTACAGCAGGTGAGGCATTTGCCTTATGGGTGGCAAAACTGGGTTCAATCCCCTCCTCCACATGTGGTCCCTTAGCTCTGCCATGAATGAGCCCTGAGAATAGAACCAGGAGGTAATCCTTGAGCTCCGTAAGGTACAGCCCAAAAAAAAAGAAGGGAAGAAGGATGAAAGAAGGAAGAAAGGAAGAGAAGGAGGGAGGAAGACAGGGAGGGAGGGAGAAAAAGAGGCTCAAGGTATCTAAAACTGTCCTAGGAAATTTGAAATGATTAGTATAATCATTCGCTTAAAATATCTCCCAGGGGCTGGAGCAATAGTACAGCGGGCATGTTTGCCTTGCATGCGGCCGACCTAGGTTCTACCCCCATATCCCATATGGTGCCTCCCCCACCCCCAGCAGCTTCAGGGAGCGATTCCTGAGTGCAGAGCCAGAGCAACCCCTGTGTATGGCTGAATGTGACCCAAGAAGAAAAATACAATTTCCTAGGTTTGCTCTTCAAGCCTGTGTTCTGCCATGAACACATCTCTTGCTTGTCTGTTTCTTTGTTGCTATGGTCTCTCCTGAACACATTCCCCAACTTTCTCTCTTCTCATATCTTTCTCAGAATGTTTCAATTTAAAAACTACCTTGTTTCACTAAAACAATAATCTCCTAGCCAAAATCAGCAAGTTATCACAATGGGGCAGGAGGTTATGGGGGTGGGGATTAGAGGAAGAAATATTCCACATCCTAAAAATAATATCTATGTCATTTGATATAAAATATGAAAATGCACATTAGTTGGTATGGCCCAGTCAACAGTCCTTAATACTTTTCATTAATTACTCATCTTCTTAGTGCAAGCCATAAAGAACTATAGTCTTTTCCGAGGTTGGATAGTCTTGACTGAGATGTAAGTTCCAGAAACATCCATTTAAGAAGTCTTACGCAGAGAAGGGAACAATGTGCTAATAATTATCGAAAGGGCTAATACCAACCTAGAACTGAGCTTTAAATACAGGGGAGAAGAGACACATGATAACCTCTAAGTGTATGTATTACAATCCACAATATGTAAGAGAAGGAAGAGAGAGAGAGAGAGAGAGAGAGAGAGAGAGAGAGAGAGAGGAGATAAAGAACCTGCGGAGGGGGGAGGGAATCAGGGATATTGGTGGTGGGAAATGGGCACTGGTGGAGGGATGGTGGCCAGAACACTGTATGACCGAAACCTCCAAACATGAACAATTTTGTAATTGTATATCTCACAGTGGTATAATAAAATATTAATTTCTAAAAAAGGGAAGTCTTACAGAGGGACTGCACATCTCCAGTGGCTATGGAGGGGTTTCAATTCAATTTGGGGATCTCTGTAGCCCAAAGAAAGCGCGATTATGAGTAGAATGAAAGAATGAAAATCTCCCAAACTGTAACATTTTCCCCTACCCCAAATATTTGAAGGCGCAAGCAAATATCAGGGGCTTAGCCAAAATGGAGAACATGAGGGCCGGAACGATAGTCCAGCGGGTAGGGCATTTGCCTTGCACGCAGCCAGCCCATGCCAGCCCGGGTTTGATCCCTGGCATCCCATATGGTCCCTAGGCACGGCCAGGAGTAATTCCTGAGTGCAGAGCCAGGAGTAACCCCTGAGCATTGCCAGGTGTGACCCAAAAAAGGCAAAAAAAAAAAAAAAAAAGAAGGTTTACAAAATGGAGAACATAGAATGATCCCAGTGGATTCCTTGCCCCTCCATCTTCTGTTTTCTCCCTCTGACCGCAGTGGACTCTCTCTCTCTTCAGTCTCAGATAGAACAACGAGGGACTCTCACGTGTTCCTTCTCAGCAGCTCAGCTGTCCTGAGCCAAGGCTCCCTTTCAAGAGAATCTTTGAGGGCAGGCAAAGACCCAACTCCTAGGATAAACTAAAAAGGGATTTTTAAGAAATAGAGAGTTGATAAAAGCCACTATGTGTCTATTACTGAAGACATTAGTCTGCCCGAATTCTCATACAGGAGAAACTATTATTTCTATACTATTCCCATCACCACCGCCATTACCACCACTACCACTACAATGAATGCTGCGGCTAAGCTCTTCCCTACCACTCCAAGCAGAGCTCTTTGACCACAAACACACTTTCACAGACAGGAAACTTCAGTGGAGGATACTGTCAGGGGTTCACAAGGTATCAGGAATATTCTCAGAAGACACCGTTTGAAACCTAGTATATTTCCTTCTTACTAAGAAAATTCTCAGGCTAGAAATCACTTTGCAGGCACAGCTAGCCCTGTATTTCGTAATGCTAAGGGAGATGTTTTCTTTCATTCTACCTACTCATTCTCCCTTTTTCTTTATCTCTGTGATCTTTTTGGCAAGAACTCTGCAACATAATTCAGTGACACACAAGAGTTTCAATCTCCTCTGCATATTATTCTCTAATATGGTATTTGTTATGAAGAAGCTAATTATCATCTAAGCTCTTAGCCACAAAAATGATCTATATTATAAATACACTTATCATAACACCGTGTCTTCAAAACACTGGCTGAAAGCTAGAAAAGCATTCCACAAATTATGAGGAATACATCCTGAACTCAGCCCGATCTTTCTGAGGCAGAGCTTGGCAAATCATAACATATTTTATCAGGCCGAACATTCTGAAGCAATTTCATGCAACAAAAGGATTTGCTGTGCCAATTAACTCTTTGGCTTGCCCAAACCAAAAACTAATATTTTTTATACACTTATTACAAATACCAGTGAATGAAACAAGTTCCCACCTGCATTGAAAAATCCTTGTGCTAGGACACAATGAAAAGGCTTGGCTGGTTTTCAGGCCCCCATGCCCACCCATAACCTTCTAAACTAAGCAGGAATGAAAACATTATGGCACTGCCTACATTTCCCCAGAGCATTACAGTCACTTTGATTTTATTGGTACTAAGAAAGCTTCCTTAATTCTCTGATGTTTATCTAAGCAAACTAGTAAATGACCTCTTAAAAGAAGAAACAATAACCTTTTAAGGGAAGTCCAAAGTTTTCTATTCTTCAAGACTTTTAACACAACTAAACATTCAAACCTCTTAACTCTTCATAATCCAAGCAAATGTGCTACAATCTCTTCATTCACAGAGAACTTCTCTGAGACTATCCAAGAATTTCCTCACCCCCATCCAAGTCCTCCACAATTACAGTCCTTTCCTACAGTTACTCCCATGCCAGGGCTTTGTAAAAGCCCACAACACTTAGCAGCAGCAAATACAATTCCCAGTCAGTGGCCACATAACCAGAAGTGTCTACTGGTCACACCTTCAATAACAAAACTGATAGAGGCCTCCAGTCCTTTTGGTGCTATTGTTCCCCCCCTGAGGAGGTGTTCCACATTTTATTTACATTTAAAAACTAACTTCAATCTCAAAACCACATAGCCATACGCCTATTTCCTTCATGTTGACTTAACTTAAGCTTATATTCATGGATTGATAAAGACTGTAAGCAAGCATTTACTACAGCTGTTACATGTAACACTCAGGAATGACTTTTAACAGATATTCACTGACCTCATCAAGACATTTTTTAGACTTTATAAATCAGTATCAAAACAATTCTGAATTTACTTTAGATACTACTATCACTAGTCCACATCCACACTGCCTTAAAACTTACAGTTTGTGACAATATTCGTTTTACCACCACTTTAGACAATTTAAATGGTAGCTTTCATTAAGATGGATGAAGCATGTCATTTCTGGTTGACTTTTCAGACATACATTCCTACGCAGCCCTCCGACCCTCTCACCATGCTTTCATCTTGTAAACCTCGATTCTATTTTGAGCGCTCCAGGTTTATGCCTAAATGACAGTGCCTTAACAAGAGAAAATAATGTGCTGTGTCCTTCCTCCTGTTACGTGAAACCTAATGAATTTATGAGAGTGTACATCACTGGATTTTTTATAAGAGTATACAGACACTCCTATAAAGTCTAGGTCATTATGTGTGGGGAGTTTGCACTGCGATATTTAATCAAGACATTAACATGAGTATAAGGTTGTTGATTTAAGACAAGTTTGAGATCTGTGTATCTGAGTCTCTGGTTCAGGCATACCTGGGAATTTTGTTTTTCTTTTGGGGTCACACCTGGCGACTCTCAGGGGTTACTCCTGGCTTTTTTCACTCAGAAATTACTCCTGGCAGTGCCCAGGGGACCATATGGGATGCCAGAATCAAACCTGGGTTGGCCACGTGCAAGGCAAATGCCCTACCCGCTGTGCTATTGCTCCAGCCAGAGGAACCCCACACCATGAGGGTCACCATTTTCAAGAGCTGAACTCCACAGCTCCTCAGAGCTCTTCCCAGTAGAAAAGCTGATCTTTTCCCCGGTTCATCAAAAAAATGCACAAGACGAGAGGCTACTACAAGAGTATCCCACCTGCACAGCAGAGCCTGGCAAGCTATCCATGTCATATTTGATATGCCAAAAAACAGTGACAATTATAGACCTTATTCCCCTGAATAACCCTGGAGCAAGCAGATGCCCTTGGGTTACACTAGTTTGTGACAGGATATATTGAGAAGTTACTGGTGCCTGCTCGAGCAAATCGATGATCAAAGGGAAGACAAGTGATACAAGTGAAGTGATTGAGATCCATTAAAATCAATTGCTGTTTGCTGGTCCCTCTGGTGATTGTGGACACTTCATCTTTGCTTTGGTACCATTAAATGTCTTAACTCTTGAAATAGAGCTTTAATGTTATATTAATTTTGCCATTATGCTAACACTGGTATGTTTCATGTATCTACCATTCCATTGAAATTATTTATTCCATTCATATTAATTTGGTTACAAATCTAACTGATATAGAGAAGCTTCTGGGCATAGGACCACATTCTACTTTCAGAATATATATTCTGTTTTCATAATGTTTTTCTTGGTGGTGCAATAATCATGCCTGTCTACCTTGTGTCAAATCTTCACTGTCTTCCAACACCCCAGTCAACCATACTAACGCCTACTCCCTTTTCGTCCCTCTTCAAGTCCTTCCAACAAGTGAAAATTACAGGGACCCTAAACACCATCTTCTGACCTCCAAATCCTTTTACTACAGGCCTTTCCCTTTTCTCCCTAATATCTGCTCACTGGTCCCTCCATAATGGAGCCAGAACTTCAGCAAGATCCACTGCAGGACCCCTTTAGAAGACATCAGCTTGGATTTCTTAACATCCTTTCAAAAGGATGTTTTGAAAGGAGTGGGGAGAGTAGAGAGAAAAGAGTATGGAGAGGATGACACATTCCATCAGGACTTTTTCCTTCTTTCTTTTTCACTGATAATTACAGTAGAGAAACAACAGGACAGCTCCTGGTTTGCTCCAGCACTCTCAGAGCTGCCAAGAGACATGCTAAGGCTCTTCTGTCCCGGCTCTCCTGGAATGAGTCACCTTTTAGAGACTCATCTTTCCACCCTGCAGTCACTGAGTCCTTCCATCACCTCCAACCCAGATCAGGGCTGATCTGGTATCTCACATTTGCCTGAAGATTCCTCCTGATGGATCTAGCTACCAGTTTTAGAAAATATCTTGGAAAATAGTTCCCTAAGGTCCTTACAGAGCCCCTTATCCTTCTCACCTGCAATAGTAGTGACGGCCAAATTTGGCCCAATGATCTCGGACAATTTCTTCCACACTCTGCTTCCGGGCAGCGATAATGGAGAGCCAAACCAGGACGGCCCAGAGGCCATCTTTTTCACGAAGATGATCAGAGCCTGAAGGAAAAAGAAACAGCTGAGGATTAGTTCCCACAGGAAAAATAAAAGCAAAATAAATGACAAAGATCAGTTAGCAAGTGAGTATTATATTGAAGTGGTCTGAAACAGGTACCCATTGTTTTAAATATATATTCCGCATATACTTGCACTTTCAAAAACATGACTCTGAAATTCAAATAAAAATAAAATAATACTAAAAAGTGAAAGTCCCTTAAAACTGTTAAAGGGAACAAAGAGAAAAGTTGATATATGATTTTCCCAATGGTATCATTCATTTACTCAATCACTGGTGAACCTAGATTATACCAAGCATTAGGTATTAGGTTCTCAGTATTACAAATACAGCCGTGAATAAAATACCAAATTTTGAAGGAGGGCGTGAGGGGAAAAGGTTACACCTGGCAGTGGTCAGGATTTATTCCTGACTCCGCCCTCAGGGTTTACTCTTGGCAGGGTCTGTGAGGCTATATGGGGTGCCAGAGATAGAACCCAGGTCAGCCATGTGCAAGGGCAAATGCCCTACCCACTGTACTATTTCTTTTTTCTTTCTTTTTTTTTTTTTTTTTTTGCTTTTTGGGTCACACCCAGCAATGCTCAGGGGTTTCTCCTGGCTCTGCACTCAGGAATTACTCCTGGCGGTGCTCGGGGGATCATATGGGATGCCAGGGATCGAACCCGGCCGGCATGGGCCGGCGCAGGCACAAGGCAAACGCCATACCCAATGGAGTATCACTCCAGCCCACCACTGTACTATTTCTTTACCCCTTAAATTAAATAGCTCTGTATTTGATATGCCAAATACCAGTAACAATTATAGACCTCATTCCGGAATGGATTGAGGCTCTTTATGTTCCTGGAGCAAGCAGATGCCCTTGGGCTCTACTAGCATGAGACAGGACATATGGAGATGTTGCTGGGGCCCGCTCGATCGACAATGAACGGGAAGACAGTGATACAGTGATACTGAGAAGCTTGATTCAAGCCGTTGTATACAGGCAACAAAAAAGCAAGCAGAAGAAGGAAACGTCCAATGAGGAAAAGAGCCAGGAAGAAAACGAACTGTGGTGATGTCAGCAACGAAATGTGACCATAGCTAATATTTCTTAGCTTAGAGTAGTTCCATAGTTGAAAGGTGCCCCCTCCGCGCAAGATCTACCCCACACCTGTGAATGTGACCTTATTTGGGCAAAGTCTTTGTAAACATAAAGTCAAGTATATGTAATAAAATCATCCTGGACTGTCCAGATGAACCTTAAATCCAATCACAAGTGCTTTTGAAGAGAAGACGAGAGAGAAGATGAGGAGAAACACAGAGATGTGCTCTGCAAAGTCACGGCAGAACTGGAGTTCTGAGCCTTGAGCCAAGGAATGCCCGAGCCCCAGAAACTGCTGGCCCGGAAGGATTCTCCTCCAGGCAGGAAGCGCACCCACACCTTGAGTTTTCACTTCTGGTCTCAGAAATCTGAGAGGATAAAGTCCCATTTTCTGGGCTGGAGGTCATTTGGGGTAGCGGTGTTAGGAAATGGCACAGGTCATCAATGTCAGTGTGTTAATAAAATAAAAATAATTAAATAGCAATATCAAATGTTAAAAGCTCTTATGGTTTTAGGTAATTTATTATAAAATGATACATAGTAGCAAAATGTGACCTAATCCTGTTTTAAAAAAAATTTTTAATCCTAAAATAGGGTAAAAATAAATAAAATAAATTTATTTTTTATTTAATCAATAAAATAAATCGAAGGCAGCTTGTATACCTTATAATGCCCGGTCCACTCTCCCAAGCAAATCAAACAGGTCAATTAAAACATAATTGAGCTGTGGACATTTAAGAAAAATTTGTTTTCTCATTGTAGGGTAGATGGTTTGAGCATATGTGCATATACGTGTCTCATATGACACATTACATTCAACAAATGAAGGCAATTCATTATTTACCTATTTGAGTTTTATTTGTTTATTTTTAATTTAATGTTACTTATTGTTATGCAGTATACCTATTTGGTGACCTCCTTAATTTTATCATTCACCTGAGTCATCTTTGAGTCACTAATGATTTTGCTTTGATGATATTTAGGTCTGATTTTGATATTTTTGGTTAATTCTCCTCCAGTCCTTTCTGGCCAAAGAGAAACTTAATTCATTTTGCTATATATCAGAGATCAAGAACAAATATTTAATCAATGACAACATTAGATCAGTTATTAAAAATGTATAGGAGGGGCCGGCGCCGGCCCCAAAGATTTCGGGGACAAGGGAATATGTTAAATGACAACACAGAGTTACTATCAAATCAATTCTAGCTGTGGGGATTCAGTTTTCTTAGGAAAATAAATTGCAAGGAAATAAGTAAGACAGAGGGTTACCAAAATATAAAACAGCAAGACATCTCAACTAGTTGCGGCACTATAAACATTACAGGTTCTGACTCAAGTAATCAAGTCATAAAATTAAAAATTAATCACTTAAAATGGGTTGAAACAGTGTCTTAGCTAGTTAAACATCTTTGAGAATCTCTCAGTAAAGCTAGGTGCCGTTTGCTCTCCTAGTTCATCCACAGTGTCCAATTATTTCCTTCAAAACGGGAAAGCATAGAACATTGAAGATTCTTTAAGGGGTTAGCTTTTAGTTCTTCCTATGCGCTGATGGTGGTTTGCAATGACCCTTTCTCATCTCATACTTTTCCGTGTGAAGCAACTATACACTCTGCTATACAACACAGAAGTAGAGAAGACTGGATTAGCTCCGTGGCCAAGAGGGGGGGGGGGATGTCTAGGAAATTCTGCCCAGAAGGATCACTTCAAAGCCTTTTGTCCTTTTATAACTGAGGGAAAAAAACTTTTATTTTCAAGTTAGAGAGAAATACCCTTTTGTTCTAAAGGTTGGACTCTGCATACCTTGGTTTTCCAGCTAGGTGACATAAGCTGGAGATAAAATAGTAGATACTGTTAATTCTTGGAAATAAGATGTCACAATTTGGTGGTAGACAGACATAAAGTTCTTTAAGCAGATATTTTTAACCACTTCAACCATTTGTAGCCACTTCATAAGAAATTGGTTGTTTTTCTTTTATGTACTTACCTGCAAGTCAAACATTTGGGGCCAAAGATCAAGTAAAATTAAGTTTTTAGAGCTTTCTGATTAGGGAGAGAAATGTCGCTGATGTAGCCACTACACAGATGTTGGCATCTGGACTCTTGTAGGATATTTTGGAAGGGTTTGGAGGGATAAAATTCATTTTTAATAACTTTTTAAGGCAGGTTTATTGCAATGTCATATTAGTGAGAGTTAAATTAAAAGCAGGAGGACAAAGGTCTTTCATTAATTCCCCCATAAACAGTAAGAATGGAGACAAGTATTTACATTATAAATGACAGATATAAGATACTTCAAATTATAAGATGGTTGTTATTAGTTAACAAGAAAAAAGAAATTCTAATAGAAAACTATGTGAAATAACACAAATTTGAAATTTTCAAGGGAAAAATTACTATTAGTAAGCACTTGAACAAATGTTCACTGTTACTGTGGTCAAATCCATAAAATGACTTTCACTTTGAGCATTGTCAAATTAAAAATCTTGGTTAAAAGAAGGGGAAACTTCACATTGGTGTTATCTCGGTGTGGGTAAGTTGTACCAATTTGGGGCCAAAGCTGGTCTATTTGGTTCCTTACTTAACCTTTACTCAAAAAAAACCCCCATTCACTGAAGTAGCTATAAGAGGAAAATATTGAGAAAAATGCTTCTAATAAAAGCAAAAGATAATATGGTAAAACCTATATAAAAAAATGGGGCTGGGGCGATAGTACAGTGGGGCGGGTGTTTGCCTTGCACACTGCTGACCTGGGTTCACCCCCCAGCATCCCTTTGGTCCCCAGCACAGCCAGGAGTGATTCCTGAGTACAGAGCCAGGGGTAACCCCTGAGCATAGCTGGGTGTGACTCAAAAAGCAAATAAAGCAATTGTATATGGAAGATGCAAAGAAGGACTTAGGGATAGCAGTGGAGTGATATTGCCTTCGGTGGTGAGTGTGGTGTGGTTACATTATATGCCTAAAGCATTAACATTTACATTACTGTAAATTATGTGACCTCAATGTCTTTAAAGACATATTATAAAGACAAAGAATTAATGATCTATGGCAATTCAGCAATTAATGCTTATCCAATTTTAACAAATAAAAATATTAGTTTACAAAAGCATTTAATATTTTTTTTTTGCTTTTTGGGTCACACCCGGCAATGCTCAGGGGTTACTCCTGGCTCTGCATTCAGGAATCACTCCTGGCGGTGCGCTGGGGACCATATGGGACGCCGGGGATCGAACCCGGGCGGGCACAGGCCGGCCGCATGCAAGGCAAACGCCCTACCAGCTTGGCTATCGCTCCAGCCCCATTTAATATATTTTTTGGCAAAACATGTAGACCAGCATCTTTGTGTGTGCAAGGGATATGCGCCAGCCTGTGAACAATGCTTATCCCTGAAGTATGGGGTCTCAGGTGCTTTTCTTCTCTTCCTTTGCTTTATTTCCACCATGAAATATACAGCCATGCATTGGTTAAGAGAATACATTCTGAAAAATGCATCATTAAGCTATTTTATCATTATGAAAAAGAGATAGCGTCTAATTGGGTAAGGCTGATGGTAAGTCTACAGCACACTGAAGCCCGCTGCATCATCCCTTGGGACCTCTGTCATCTCAGACCTGCTATTCATCAAAAAGTCATTAAGTTTCTTAATTTCTTTCTCTCTCTCTCTCTCTCTCTCTCTCTCTCTCTCTCTCTCGCTCTCTTCCTTCCCTTCCACATTGTGGATTACAATGCATACATTAAGAGATTGTCATGTGTATCCTTTTGCCTATATTTAATGCTCAGTTCTAGGTTGGTATCAGCACTTTCAACAATTATTAGCATACTGTTCCATTCTCTGTAGGGAGGGGAGGGGGGAATCGGGGACATTGGGTATGGGAAATGGGGACTGGTGGAGGGATGGGTGCTGGAACACTGTATGACCAAAACCCAAATATGAACATCTTATGAACATTTTTGTAGCTGTATATCTCACAGTGGTATAATAAAATATTTTTAAAAAAGTCATTAAGTGATGGCTAATTGTCTTTTCAAAATTAAAAACAATAGTTTTTTACTTCACGGCAGAGCCTGGCAAGTTACCTGTGGTGTATTCAATATGCCAAAAACAGTAACAATAATGGACCTCATTCCCAATGAATGGAGATGTTACTGGAGCCCACTCAAGCAAATTGATGAACAATGGGAAGACAAGTGATACAAGTGAATTTCTTACTTCAAATGTGTGTAAATGTGCACATTTGAAAGCAGTTTCACTTATCAGCAGTTAGTTGGAATAGTCAGTAGAGCAGTGTCACGAAGAAGTAAGGAACTCTGTACCTCTTGACCATTCCATGCTCTTGTCTGGGAGGCTGTTTTTAGAACAGATTGAATATAGCTTCTTTGTGGGACTCACAAGTCTTGGGTTTAGGCGTTAGAACCTGATGGCAAGTGAAGCTGGGGGATGGCATTGCTGAAGCTGTTCTTGTGGCCCAGGGAAAGCTGGGCTGGGCCAAAGAGCACCTTCCTCACAGGTAGCCTCCGTCATAAAACAGATTGCAGATGCGTAGCAACAGCCCCAGAGTACTTCCATTGTTGAGCGGCGTTCACCCAACCTCTGCTTAATCACCTTTATTCCCAGGTAAAAATGCCTGGAATTTTATTCTGAAAATAGTTAGAATGCTGTTTGTGGGGAAAATCAGGAAGCCCCCTCATTTGTCATATTTACATCCGTCCCACCTATAATTGGATCTCAGGAAAAAATTCTAAGCTAAATTTATACTTATTGTTTCCAGGATCACTTCACTTGATCACTTGACTTCCCGTAGATCATCGATTACTCGAGCGGGTGACCAGTAAACATCTCAATATGTCCTGTCACATGTGAGATAGGCCAAGGGCATCTGCCCACTCCAGGAACATATAGAGCCTCAAACCATTCATCAAGTCATGGGAATGAGGTCTATAATTGTTACTGGTATTTGGCATGTCAAATACGACACAGGTAGCTTGCCAGGCTTTGCTGTGCAAATATATATATATATATATATATATATATATATACATATATATATGAAAAAATATCTCTTCATTTAAGTTATTGTTATGATAATTTTGGGAATGAGGTCTATAATTGTTACTGGTAGTATCTGGCATATCAAATACAACACGGGTAGCTTGCCAGGCTCTGCCATGCGGGTAGCATATTTCGAATAAAAAGCTATTTTAAAGGAGGGTGCGGGAGGAAATAAACTGTGGGTTCCCCTCTTCTTTGGCTCCAGTTGGGTTTGTTTTCTTGGGGCATTTAATAAAAGCAACTTCCTTGGCTTTTCTTGGGTGAACCATAAGACAGCATGGAAAGGTGTGAGTGGTGGCCCAGACACAGCGTCACATGGAGCGTCACACAGACCTCCTCCCGCCAGAACAAGCTCTGCCATTGGAAATGGTAGCGCTAGACTAGAACTGAGTTGAAGGTAAAGGTCTATACATGAAAATCCCTCAGTGTATGTGCTACAAACCATAATGTGCAAAGGGAGAGAGAGAGAGAGAGAGAGAGAGAGAGAAAACTGTCTGCCATAGAGGAAGGCAGGGTGGGAGGAGAGGGAAAACTAGGGACATTGGTGGTGGGAAATGTGCACTGTTGGAGGGATGGGTGCTGGAACACTGTCTGACTGAAACCAAATCATGAACAGCTTTGAGGCTCTTTATGTTCCTGGAGCAAGCAGGTGCCCTTGGGCTCTACTTGCATGAGACAGGTCATATGAAGATGTTACTGATGCCCGCTCGAGCAAATCGATGATGAACGGGAAGACAGTGATACAGTGATGATAATTTTATTATTTTTAATGTTTAGAGCAGTTTTTTTAGTTTCACAGTGCCCGCTCAAGCAAGTCAACAAATAACAGGATATAAAGTGATCAAGTTTCACAGTAAGAGTGAATGAAAAGTACATATTCCCATATTCCTCCTGTCCTCACACAAAATACCACCTCAGGTCTGACACGTGGCTCAGCAACAGTCCATGTGTGAGGCCTGGGTTTGGGTCTCAGCACCATGATCAGAGGCATAATAGCACCTTCCATTGTATCAACATCCCTAACTAAATTAGACCATCTGTTCCCACTAACTGACACAGTATTGCCTCCCAATTACATCATTTCCATCAGCCTTTGCTCTTGGGGATGAATCCTTCATTACAGTGAATACAAACTATCTAAATAATTTCACTGACTGAAAAATTCCTTTGTGTTCTACCTGCTCATTATTCTTTCCACCCAGGCCTTTAGCAAACACTAACCTATACACTATCTTCAGAGTTTTTTTAAACCTTTTCCAGCTGGATTCATAGAATTAAAAGTCTTCACACACCATCGTTGGCTTCTTTCATTGGTAAAATGCATTTAAGAATCTTTTATCCATCTCACACCACAGACACTGGCACACATCCAAAACAGCAAGAACAACCGGTGCTGGCGTGGATGTGGGGAAAAAAGGACTCTCATCCACTGTTGGTGGGAGTGCCAACTAGTCCAGCCCTTTTGGAAAAAAAATATAGGCATTCCTCTGAAAACTAGATATTGAGCTCCCATTTGATCCAGCAATAGCACTCCTGGGAATATACCCGAGAGACTGAAAAACACATAGCAGAAACACTATCTGTACTTCTTTATTCATCTCTGTGCTATTCACTATAGCTAGAATCTGGAAACAACCTAAATGCCCGAGAACAGAGGACTGGCTAAAGAAACTGTGGTTCATCTACACTATGGAATACTATGCAGCTGTCAAAAAAGATGAATTTATGAAATTTACCTGCAAATGGATGGACATGGAGACTATCATGCTGAGTGAAATTAGTCAGAAGGAAAAGGACAGATATAGAATGACTGCATTCATTAGTAAGATATAAATAGATACCAGTGTTTTACTAAATGTGGGAAATGGTAACGGCAGATTAAAACTCACCATTGAATATACACAAAAGAGACTTAAGTGATAAACTCTAAATATCTGCAGGGCTAGCCACAAAGTGTAAAAGAAGAGGGAGAGAGATGCAGAGACAGAGAGAGAAGAGAGAGAGAAACTGGGGTACCTGCTATTGAGGCAGCCTGGGGTTGGGTGGGAAGGGGTGGGGGTACACTGGTGGAGGGATGGGTACTCCACCAGTGGAAGGGGTGGAAATGGGGCACTGGTGGAGGGATGGGTGCTGGAATACTGTATTACCAAGAACCAATTATGAACACCTTTGTAATTGTATATAATTGAACACCTTTGTAATTGTGGTATAATAAAAAAAATTTTTAAGAAAAGAATCTTTTATTGTTGCAGGACTCCTCTAAGGGCTGCTGCATCTGCTCTGAATTGCCGCCTGCAAATCACTTCGTAGATAAGGGGGGTAGTCTAAATGTGGCAGTTTATCTGACCATGTATGCTGTACTAGCTGGTACAAATATTCTCCCATGCTGCCACAATCATCGTGGGACTAACTAGATCTTACCAGCATATTTGCCTGGCCACGTAGGATCCCTAAGTAATTAGACCAGAGAGAAATGCTGTTTGCTTCCAAGCAAACAAGCATGGCTCCCGATATACTCAAAGGCAACTAAAATATAAAACTACAATGAAGTAGAAGAGACTTGTGAAGGCTTGGAGAAATATTTAACTGGCATTAGTATTAGTCTTTGGTACAGAGACATGCCATCTCAGAAATCCCCTTCTCTACCCTATAAAGGCATTTCCAGGCAGATCTTGGCTCAAAACATTAGCATATAAAAGGGCCTAGGTGAGGTGCAGGGAGGGATTACCTAAGGGCATTTGACCCTCCCTGCTTTCCATAACAGTGGGAGGGAGGTCTGAGTTACAGGGGTATAATACTAGCCTGCTTCCTCTCACGTTTCTTTTGGGCTCTCTCTCTTTATAAGCGCTCACCCTTCTTGGGAGTCTTGTCTTCTCTTTTTACAGGGCCTTTACACGTGGTGGATGCCATCTTGGCCTACACGTGGCTGGGGTTCTAGCCAGGAATCCTAAACACCGGGCTTTTCCTTTTGCTGATTTGTATGCCTGAATCTGTGAAAAGTAAAGCCTTTTAAAACTGCATCGGATTCCTGAGTTTTCATCCATACCTCGCCGGCCGGAGGTAGAAGGGAACTCGCTTCCCGGCACTGTCGGGGACCCTGGCGGGCCCCCCGACATTTTATGTCTTGTAATGTTTTGATAGCTCATTCCTTTTAACTTATTTATTTTAATTTTTTATTATACCACCTTTCAATATACAATTACAAAAATGTTCATGATTGGGTTTCAGTCATGCATTGTTCCAGCACCCATCCCTCCACCTGTGCCCTATTCCTACCACCAATGTCCCCAGATTCCCTCCCCTTCCCTCTCTTTTTTTTTTTTTTTTTTTTTTGCTTTTTGGGTCACACCCGGCAATGCTCAGGGGTTACTCCTGGCTCTGCACTCAGGAATCACTCCTGGTGTTGCTCAGGGAACCATATGGGATGCTGGGGATTGAACCCGGGCCGGCATGGGCTGGTCGGTGCAAGGCCCTATCCGCTGGGCTATGGTTCCGGCCCCCTCTTTTTCTCTCTTCTCTTACACATTGTGGCTTACCCTACAGACATTTAGGGATGATCATGTAAATCCCTGTGCATACATTCAAAGCTCAGTTCTAGTGTGGCGTTACCATTTCTCACATTTGGTAGAACACTAGCAGCCGTTAGATTTGTGAAGCTTGGTTCTTCTGGATTCCAGACTAGGCTGCAGTCAGAACATGTCGCTTGGTCCAGGAAAATGAAAGGAACTTTTGTCCCTATTCACCAAACATTACCTTCCTCCAAACAGGTCAGTCCAGCCCAAACCACTCGATCTTACCGTGAGAAGCCCCAAGGACACAGCATCTCATGCATTGGCATAATTTCAACAAAAATTGGCAGTGAAAACATTCGGGGTATTTTTTTCCATCAAAAAGTTCATTATATCCCCTTTATCCAAACTGAATGTTGCATTTCTCAAGCTTTAAAATGACAGTTCTTTGAGTGAACCCATTACCAATAAATATAGTGACAAAAGTTATAAAAGAAAGAAAGAAAAAGAAAGAGTGCATTCAATCAGGTGAAAGGAGTTTTGTACAAATGGAAATTCCAGCACACACAAGTCAACTTAATAAGACATTATGAATATGACTAGCAAATCAAATCATCACAGCTAAAACTTAGATCAGTAAAGTCTGAATTTTTCAATTATGAAAATAGAAGTAATTTTTGTACCTGTATTCTAGGCTAGAATACAGATCAGTCACTCTCAATCCAGATTTTTCCTTACAATCCCTAAGGTACTTCTAAAAGTTGCCAATGCTCAGTCTCCTCCCTAAACCATTAAAGTCAAAATTTTGGCAGTAGAATCTAGGATTTAGTATTATTATTGATGTTATTTTAAGTTCTCTTGGTGATTCACGTGGCCATCCAGGGTTAAAAGTCATTGCTTTACCAAAAAAGTCCTTAAAATAGTCCTGGATTAGGACAGATTGCTTAGGAGCACTGGATTTAGCCTCTTTCCTCTTTTTGTTCCAATTAGATACTAACAGGAAAGGGGCCCCTGAGTTCAGTGGTTGCCTCCCACCTGGCATAGCTGGGTGGTTCTGTTTCAGTATCATGGCTTTTCCTTGCCCTTCCTTCTGGAAAACTTGTGCTGATTTTTCCAATTTGGGTATCCAAGTCCCTCCACATTGCCTGGGACATTCCCAGTTTTAGCACTGAATGTCCCATATGCCAAGAAACCTCATGGTATCAGACACCAGATGGGTTGATCACTGAAGTGGTTACTGATAGGGTCTGTTTATTTGTTTTTCGGACCACACAGTTGGTGTTCAGGGCTCCCTCCTGCTCTGTGCTCAGTGATCACTCCTGGTGGGCTCAGGAGACCATACAAAGTGCTGGGAATAGAACCCAGTTTTGGCCACGTGCAAGGCAAATGCTGTTTCCCACTGTACTATCACTCAGCTCCTGACAGTTTTTCAAACATACACATGTTTGGCACAAAAATTTCCTGGAGCCAGAAATGACAGGAAGCATAGATACACTTGTTCTAGAAGATGGATCACAAAAGTCAGGTCAATTCCATTCTCTCGAAGCAAAACAGCAAGTACCCTGGCACTTAGTTCATTATTTCACACATATCCCATACCATTTCCATAATTCACTAGAACTGTTTGACTGATAAGAGATTATGTCATCAGTTGATAAAGTCAACTGCTGATCAAGTGCAGAAAAGAGACTCATACCTGGGCAGTTTGGCTCAAGAGTCCATGGGGTTAAGCACTACTAGAACATACCAGAAAATGAAAGTGGGCCTCAGAAGCTGCACGCAGCAGAGAAAATGCCCATCTTGGTCAGAACTGTAAGCGCCTTCTGAAGATCTAGATAAGGAATTCACAGTTCCTTTCCACAGGAAAAGTTGGGAAATTCTCCCTCACTTTCCAGCTCCTGTCTTCTCTCCTTCACTTCTCCCACCCCTTCCTTTTTATCACAAGTGTCTCACTAACTTGTCCTGGAAGAGGGGCAGGCAGGGCTCCCAGAACTGCAACCGCTGGGACGCATTGTGGGGGTGGGCTGTACCCCCATGGTGCGCTGGCGCAGAGCACCTGTGTGTTATCTCAAAACCTAATATATTCATCTAACTGGTATCTCATCACATTTTCTAGAAACGAAGTGTGTGAACCCCCCCATGTATGGTCCCAGCCGGTCGCAGTTCTGGGTGAACCCACCAGGCCTTCCCAGAGGGCATTGAGTTGGGGAGGGCACTCCAGCTTCAGCTCCCCAGGAAACCTGGTGGATTCAATCACTGAGTCGTGCATACCTGGGCTTGAACTCAACTATTCTGTTGGGTGTGGCTCTGCCGAGCTATGGAGTCCGGACCTTGAAAGTGGCTGTGGTTGTGATGCAAGAGGTTTTCCAGCCTCTGAGGGTCTGACCAGGAGGCAGGGGGGGAGCCTGGTCCTGCCCCCTCTTCCAGGACACCTCATTAGCCTAGCACAAGCTGAGCCGGCAGCAGCTCAGCCCTCTGCCTCTCGCTGTTTTCCTGCCAGTCTCATCTACATATTATTGGTTTTACCAAAATACAGAATATCAAGACTAAATTTCCTACTACCGAAGTTCCAATGACAAATTCTTGTCCTGAATAGCTTATAAAGGGGATTAGAATGCTGTCACTACAAGTTAGTGAGCGGAATAGTTTCCTATCATTCTACACTTGGATCAGAGAAAGAGGCCTATGTATCTGCAAAGTTCAGATTATTAAAGTTCTGTTAGATTTCTTTCTTTTATTAGTGACCAATTTGTGTAAATTTGGCTGGAATTCCAATGGGGGTGAGGAGGTGGGGATGACAGCACTCTTGGCATTAAAAGAGAAATTTCTTAGCTGGGCTCTTTGAAACAGGCTGTTTGCACATGTGCGATTCAACCTCGGCAGTGACAGAGTGCAGAAGGGATGTGACTGGTAAAGTCAAAACCTGAACCTCTCTTGTGGACCCTCTACAAATGTTCAGCCCCTGTGCTGGGAAATAAAACCCCTCCTGGAGTGGGGAAGAGGTCTCCATCATATAAAATCATTTTCTAGGCTTATCTGCAGCTCTAGTTTCATTGACTCTTCAATTCATTCTCCAAACTGATGAAACAGGACAAGAGGGAGTGTCGTGTGACCCCTCAGTGTGGAGTGGAAAGAAAGGAGTGGGGCCTTGAGTCTGCGTCTATACACCAACACCTCCTTGAGAACGGGAAGCGTGAAATGAATAGATACACAGGCCTCTTTCTCTGACCCAAGCACAGAAAGATGGGAAACTAGTAGCCAAGTGTGGAGTTAATGGTCATTTATATAAAGGACAGTCTACAGTGCTCCTTAAGTTTATCTTTATAAAAAATGTACAGTTATCAGGTATAAAACCATAAAATAAAATGATGAGAACATACAACTTCAACGTCAGATTTGCATTTGGAGATTCAGCTTCAATGGCAAGGAAAGCAAAAGAATAAACAAATGGAACTCTTAAAAAATTTAAAAGAGTAAAAACAGTAAAAGACACAACCACAGAGACAAAAAGGAGTGATTTGCACATCATACAACTACTAAGAAATCAATGTCCACAATATGTAAAAACAATTCATAATATTTCACATGCATACACATAGAAATGGGAGCAATCCAATCAAATTCTGGGCGAAAGACTGAGTAGACACTTACCCAAATAAGGTATACATATGGTCTACATATGAACCCCATACTCAATCTCACTAATGACTAGGAGAACGCAAACCAAAACCACAATGAGAGAAGCCTGTATCCAAAGGATTAGAAACAGAGTGTTAACCAGGATGTAGAGAAAAAGGTTCTGGTACACTGTTGATGGGAAGGCGAGTTAGCAAAACCATATGAAAAACAGAGTGGAGGCTAATTTAAAAAGAAAGAAAAGACATATTAAATGATCTGGCAATAATCAGCTACTTACCCAGAAAATGTGAAAATCTCTTTCAAATGTTCATAGAAGGGTATTTTTTCATTAGGCAAAATATCAACCTAATAAAACTGTAACAAAGGAATTGAATAGCTCCAAATCTGGGGCATATTCCTGCATGCACAAGATACCAAGACAGATCCCAATACTGCGCTACACACCAGCCCCAGTCCCCATGCACTTCCGTGTAGCCCTGGTGGAATATGAAACAATACTAAGCCAAGTATCACTAGGGACACAGCTGGAAGGTCCTAATTCCCCCAAGCGATGTTGAATATATACTCAATGGCATAAAGAAGTTACCATATTTTCAATGGGTGGAATTTGAAATGATTGTGTCAACTAAAGAAATTAAGTAATAGAAGTTAAAGCAACTCCTGGGTGATTTTACACAATTATGGAATACGGATAACTGAAGGAAAAGAATGAACATAAAACAAATTCTAAACTGCTGGAGAGATAGTACAGAAGAGAGGGTGCTTCCTAGGAGAAGCCAACCTAGTTTGATCCCTAGCACCCAGTATGGTCCCCTAGTACCTCCTGCCAGGAGGAATCCCTGAGCAGAGTCAGGAGTAAGCTTTGAGCAAAGCTGGGTGTGGTTCTCAAACAAACAAAAACAAATTCCAAGACTTATGAAAGCTATGGTAAGTACCAGAGGGGAAGATGAGGAGGGTGAAGGAAAAATAAAGGTGCCTTTCTGGTGGTGGGATGTCACTGGAACTTTGGTGGTGGAAGATGCAAGAATTATACACATACAGAGGCATGATATTAAAACTTAATGCTAAACTATTATAAGCTAATAATTTGCTCAATCTCGGTGGCTGAGCTACCAAATATAGACCTCATTCCGAATGGATTGGGGCTCTTATGTTCTGGGCAGCAGATGCCTTGGGCTTACTAGCATGAGACAGGACATATGGAGATGTTACTGGGGCCCGCTCGAGCAAATCGATGAGCGGGAAGACAGGATACAGTGATAAATAATTCTTTTAAATGTTTAAATATACAAAATTAAATTTAAATGAAATGACTAAATAAGAAATAGTTAACTCAATTCAAAATCTGCACATAGTATCACTGTGACCCCAATCTGGAGTCTGGATGGGCATAATAAAATGGTCCTGAAAGTATTATGAGCTATAGGAGTATTATTCACAAAACAACTGGAGAGAGTCAATAAATGACAAGGTGAAAGAGCAAAGAATGTTTATGCTAAAGGCCGTGAGTTTAGTATATACAAAAGATCATGAAAGTTGGAATCCATCCACAGTTGCACATGGCAATTTACAGCAGTTGTCAGCGACCACATGTATAGGAAGTAAACAAGTTAATAAAACAAAGCCCAAATATTTAGTAGACACTGCTTTACACATATTTTGGGAAAAAGTATCCCTAGAAGAACTTTGTTACTGATTATTTATGCTGATTAACTACTTAAAATGGTAATTTTATGATGTTGGCAAGATAAAAATTTTGCTTTTTAAATTTTATATCATTTTAATTTTACTTTAATTTATTATGCCTCAGACAGACATGGGGCAGAGCTGCTACTGGCTCTCACTATGCCCAGCCGCTCATGAGGTGCCCGGGAGGGATGGCAGGTTCTAGCCCTGGCCCGCCACCCCAGCAGAGCCTCACAACAAGCCAGACGACCCCCACTCCATGAGGACC
This sequence comes from Cryptotis parvus, assembly GCA_021461705.1. Classification (NCBI taxonomy): domain Eukaryota; kingdom Metazoa; phylum Chordata; class Mammalia; order Eulipotyphla; family Soricidae; genus Cryptotis; species Cryptotis parvus. The sequence goes on along the minus strand of JAJIBD010007660.1, from coordinate 24,835 downwards.
TCCATTTTCCAAAATCTGGACTTCCCCTCGTCAGAACTCCACCCAGCAGACCAGCCTATCAGGCGCCCGGCTCGCAGCCGCTTGCGGCCGCTTGGTTCATCAATAAATGCTGGATTTTGAGATGACTACAAGAGTATGCTACCCGCACAGCAGAGCCTGGCAAGCTACCCGTGTCGTATTTGATATGCCAGATACCAGTAACAATTATAGACCTCATTCCCATGACCTGATGGAATGGTTTGAGGCTCTTTATGTTCCTGGAGCAAGCAGGTGCCCCTTGGGCTCTACTTGCATGAGACAGGTCATATGGAGATGTTACTGGTGCCCGCTCGAGCAAATCGACAATGAACGGAATACAGTGATATTATGCCTCATTGTTCCTTTTCCAACTGGCCTATATTTTCATGAATTTGTTCTATACAAGTGAGTCCTATAAATGTTGGGCAACCTTAATGCCCAGACTGACAGAAACACAGCCACTCAAAATACAACTACTAATAATGAAGACAGAAAATGTCAGAGTAGTTTCTACATTCTTCTTTCCTTCAATTCATCTTCCTTCCATCAGAATGGGATTTCTTCTGTTCTTTCTTTCTCCTTCCCTCCCTTCTATTTTTTTAATCCTTCCATCTAGCCACACTTTCAGGCCTGCACATATCAAAGAACTAGGGATGAACAAGCTAGATATAGCCCCTATTCTCAGGACTTTTATAGTTTCTACATAGCAAGCAGAAGGATCCAGAAAACATCAAAATATATAAAACTTCTTAAAATTTCCTGTCGCATAGATATACACATGATTGTGAATATCTCACTCTTTATGCTAGAGACTAGCTGATATAAAAATAGCCAACCTCAAAAGCAACAAACTGTACTTTAAAGTTCACTGCGGAAAAACTTGGTGTGACAATAATAGATAAGCTACGTGGGTGCCAGGAGACCTGGATTTAATCCCCAAGTTTTAAAAAAGAGAAGCTCTGGGGTCAGAGAGGTAGTAGAGCAGGGAAGGCTCTTGCCTTGCATGCAGCTGGCCTGGGTTCAGTCTCCGGCGCCCTATATGTTTTCCTGTGCCTGCCAGGTATGAGTGCATAAGAGTTTAGAACTTGGAGAAAGAGCAGAGTACTGCTGGATGTGGCCCCCCAAAAGAGAGAGTGATAGAAAGTTGCATAGAAATGTCTCCACAATGCCCCCACTACAAACTAAGTGTTCATTTATAATGAATATTCATCAGAGAGCTAGTTCTAGGAAATAATGAGCAGTGCAGTCTTTATCAACTTTATTTGGTAAATTTGTATGGCTGTTAACACAAACTTGTGAGGCCATTTTAAAAATATATATTTGAATATACATATACTTTTAAATACATATCACTGTCACTGTATCACTGTCTTCCCGTTCATCTTCGATTTGCTCGAGCGGGCACCAGTAACATCTCCATATGACCTGTCTCTTGCAAGTAGAGCCCAAGGGCACCTGCTTGCTCCAGGAACATAAAGAGCCTCAAACCATTCCATCAGGTCATGGGAATGAGGTCTATAATTGTTACTGGTATCTGGCATATCAAATACGTCACAGGTAGCTTGCCAGGCTCTGCTGTGCGGGTAGCATACTCTTGTAGTCATCTCAAAAATCCAGCATTTATTGATGAACCAAGCGGCCGCTTGCGGCAGCGTGCTGGGCGCCTGATAGGCTGGTCTGCTGGGTGGAGTTCTGATGAGGAGGAAGTCCAGATTGTGGAAAATGGAGGTCCTCATGGAGTGGGGGGGTCGCCTGACTTGTTGTGAGGCTCTGCTGGGGTGGCGGGCCAGGGCTAGAACCTGCCATCCCTCCCGGGCACCTCATGAGCGGCTGGGCATAGTGAGAGCCAGTAGCAGCTCTGCCCCATGTCTGTCTCTGGATCAGCATACCTGGGCCGGATTAAAAAAGACTGCAGCAGGGTGGATCTCCATGAGCCGGGCTGTGATAGGCTGGTCTGCTGGGTGGAGTTCTGGGCAGGATTAGTATACGAAAGGACAGAAGAAATCCCATTAATCCGGCCCAGCAGAGCCTCACAAGCCAGACGACCCCCCCACTCCATGAGGACCTCCATTTTCCACATCCGGACTTCCTCCTCATCAGAACTCCACCCAGCAGACCAGCCTATCACAGCCCAGCTCATCGAGATCCACCCTGCTGCAGTCTTTTTTTAATCCAGCCCTTAAATACATATGCTTTTAAATATATACTGGGGAGGGCTCCCAAATAGTGCTCAGGAATCCCAGAGGACCCACTGAAGATGGCCAGACAACTGGACCAGCAGTTCTATGCAAGAGCCTGAGGATAAGGTGCTGCTTGAGGTCTGTGATGCCCAGGCCACCCACCAGTGTAGGCTGGGGTCCACCAGAGTTGTAGCCAGGTTATTGAGGGACCATGGGTACAGGGAATCAAACTTGGTCAGGTCTAAGCAGGCCTTGTGACCTTATTACTGTACCATCTCTGATTATACATAAATACTATGTACATATAATAAAAAAAATAGTGGAACTCAAGCTGATTATTCGTTTTGGAGTTCTTATAGGCATTCACAAAAAGAACAATTCTTTAGTGTTATTCATAAAGAGATAAGTTCTGGATTGCGACAATTCACACTCCCAGAATAATACGACTTCTTAAAACAGTGATGCAATGATGGAAACCAGTAGAAATCATTAATGAATGCCAAAAAAGCTTCACATTTTTGGGTTTTTTATATTAACTCAATCTTAGTTTTTGTATTCTGGTCTATCCCCTTTTTATTCTATGGGAATAAGTCCAGAGTCCTTCAAATTTAGAACTTTAGAAAAGAAGCCAGAATACCATTTCAATGAATAGCTTTCTTCTATTTTAAATCTCAGCGTTATTAAACGTTCTCCTTTCTCTCTGTAAAGCAGTTTTTTTATTTTATTATTTTTTTATTAAACATCTTCCCAGGAAGTAGATGACTACCTGATATGAAACAAAAGATGAATTTGCTTCTTAAATTATTTTGGCTCTTGACAAATCAATAGCTACAGGCTTCCCATGGTCCAGTACTTAAACTTTTCAGAGAAGAAAAATCGACTTCTATTTGATCTCCAGCTTGTTACCTTAGAAAGTTCTGGGAGCTCAACAAAGAAAATTTCCATTCAGGTTATATCTTGCTCGCCTTGGCCAAAGATCTTGGCACTTTTGAACCAAAAGAAGATTCCTATTTTTAAGCTTTCTTGGCAACAAATGCTGCATTCCTAGTTGGTACACAGATTCACACGCAGGAACACAGGGAAATGCTTGGAGACATTTCAGAATCATCCCCTGGTCTCAGTTCTGAAACCCTTCAAATACTCCAATTTCTCATCCACACTGGCCCCTTTAACTGAAAAACTTTAGTTGGAGGAGGAAAGGGTGATCCTATGATCAGTTGATTCTTTCTATATGTTGGAGCTGAAAGTCCCAGGGGCCCACACAATTTGAGCTCAGTAGCAGGTGAAGGTCTTAAATGCAACAGTCAGCTTCTCACTCCTGGCTCTCTAGACATTCTCGATCAAACCTGGAGCAGCCTCCCAAGTACATTCTTGCTACCATTCACAATGAAAAATACCAGATTTCCCGAGTCATATACCTGATTCCATATTTCTGAAAATAAGAGTTTTTCCCTAGTCATATTTCTATATCAGAATCACTTGTGGAGACTTAAATACAGATTCCCAGGCCATACCCGTTCAAAGCATTCACACAGGGAACCCTAAAAAAAAAAACATTTGCAATAAGCTTCCCTAGTCATACTGGCACAGTCAGCTCAGTCATTTTCCAAGAGATGGTTTTAAGAAAGTCCACAATGAGAAAAGAATGAAGCTACTTTTTTTCCTTCCAAGGCCGAGGGGTCCATTTCCTCAGATCTCTAACAATCATCTCTTGTTAGGTGCTTGAAAAATGGAATTAGTCATTGCTTTCATCGGAACAACTGACTCACACAGTAGAAGGTGGGATAGAGGGTAGGGCAGAGATAATCATTTTGCTCAACTATCTTCATTCAAGCTGAGACCCTTCCTAGGCTCACCATCACACCAGGCTAATGTCACTTGTCACTTGTCTTCCCATTATTCATCGATTTGCTCGAGCAGGCATCAGTAACATCTCCATACTCCTGTTACTAGCAAGGGTAGCCCAAGGGCATCTGCTTGCTCCAGGGACAGGAAGAGCCTCAAACCATTCTTCAGGTCATGGAATTAAGGTCCTTAATTGTTACTAGTTTTTGGCATAACAAATAAAACACAGGTAGCTTGCCAGGCTCTCCCGTGTAGGTGGTATACTCTCAGTAGAAAGCTCTCATCTAGAGCATTTACTGATGAAACGTAATAAAAACATATTAAGACATAACTAAAATAAAAAATACATCTAGGGGACATAGCAATAGCGCAGTGGGTAGGGCGTTTACCTTGCACATGGCTGACCTGGGTTTGATCCCCAACATCCCATATGGTCCCCTGAGCACTGCCAGGAGTAATCCCTGACTGCAAAGCCAGGAGTAACCCCTGAGCATTGCCGGGTATGACCCAAAAAGGTGAACATCCCTTTAGGGTTCTGACACTGAAAATCCTTATTCCCTTTGAAATAGAAATGGTAGATGAACAGAACCACAGGAATTAATATTCCCTTCCAAGCCAGCCTCCATGTAACAATCCATTTAAGTCACTGAAAGTAAAGTGTGCTGTTAAGTGTTTGCAAGAAGAACTCTCCTGGGCTGCCCCTGGTTTCCTGTTTCCATTGGAGTCAAGTACCAACACAGGATTGAGGCAGGCAAGGACTTCAAAATTGGCCACAATTCACTCATATTTCCAGTACTGTTTCTTGATATTCCCTCTTCGACCCTATACATCAGAGGCTAGCTAGTTATGACCCATGGGCCAAATTTGGACATTGGCCTATTTTTCTAAGTAAAGTTTTATTGGAACTCAGCCATACTCATTAGTTTATGTCTTGGCTATGGTTGCTTTTTGTGCAATGATGGCAGGGTTGAGTAATTGTAAAGGAAACCATAAGTAGCCTCTTAACATATAAAGCCTAAATAATATACTATCTATCTCTTTTCAGAAAAGTTTGCTGACCCTGTTATATTTCAGAATTTCTTAGACATTTTGGTCCTGAGGTCACAGAGCTATAATTCAGGACAAAACTTACTTACTGTGCATAATACATATTTGTCAAAATAACATTTACCTTTACTACATGTGAAACATTCAGATACTTTCTGCCTTAGACTTTGTTGTGTGTGACATACTGATCTCATGATTGCAAGTGAGTCTTGATCCATATTTGGAAAGAGACTGTTCTAGTCCAGGCCTCTTAAATTTTTTCCACTCACACCCCCTCTTCTGCCCAAGAAATGCATCATGGTAGAGCACTGCCAGACACACCCTGGATTCATTAAGCAGTTGATTTTCAATTAATTTTTGGTCATGACACCTCCAAAAATCTTTTATTGTTGCCAAATTTTAATAAAACCCCTCACCACATTCAGTTGTGCCACCTGGGTGGGGTCATGACGCACAGTTTAAGGAGCCAGGCTCCAGGCAAATTGCACTGACCACTTATAAGACGCATCTCCTGCCTTCCCAGCTCTATCTGGTCTTCACATTGATCCCTCCATTGGACAGACCCTGACCCTTTCATCTGAACATGTGCCATGCCTCCATTCTACAAGAACTAGCCCAGCTCCCTCTCTATCAGGAAGTCAGCTTTGAACCCCAGTTCCAACCCATTTACTCCATTCTTAGCCTCCCTGGGTACTGACAGGCCTCTGTTGAGGAAGGTTAAAATTTCTACTTTTGAAGAATCGTCACAGGAAGCTTCTTAATTCAATGCATGAATGAACTAAAGTAGAATTAAGAGTAGACTCTGTTTTCAGAGTCTACTAAAAAGAGAGAAGCCTATTTCACAGACACAGATGGAGCTGCTACCTTCTCTCCCCGTGCTCGGCTGATGAGGCATCCAGGAGGGAGGGTGGGTTCAGGCCCTGACCTTCCACCCCAATAGCGCCTCAGAAGAAGCCAAAGGAACCCCCATACCATGATGGCAGCCATGTTCAATGTCTGGATTCCACAGTTCATCAGAGCGAAACCCAAGAGGGAAGCCAGTCTCAGGCCCAACTAGTCAGAACCCCACTCCAGAGAGAAGCCTATTTCCAGACACAGATGGAGCTGCTACTGGTTTTCCCCTGATGTGCGAGCAGCTTTGCAGCTGCACGGTACATCAATAAATGTAAAAAATAAGAGGTTCCGCACTGCAGAGCCTGGCAAGTTACTCATGTCATTTTTGATATGCCAAAAACAGTAAGTAGAATAGACCTCATTCCCATGACCTGAAGGAATGGTTTGAGGCTCTTCATTTTCCTGAAGTGAGCACAGATCCTTGCGCTATACTAGCACTTGACAGGGACAAATGAGGATGTTATTGGTGCCCACTCAAGCAAATTTATGAACAACAGGAAGACAAGTGAAGTGATTTAATTTTTTTTTATTTTTTTCATAATTTTATTATAACACCATGAGACAGACATTTACAAATCTGTTCATGATTAGATTTCAGTCACACATGTTGCAGCACCCATCCCTTCACCAGTGCACATTTCCCTCCATCAATGTGCCCCAGATTCCCTCCTTTGTCCCACCCCCGCCTGCCTCTAGGGCAGATACTTTACTTTTCTCTCTCTCTCTCTCTCTCTCTGTCTCTCTCTCCCTCTCCCTCTCTTCCTCCCTTCTTTTTGCACATTGTGGTTTGTAATACATACACTGAGGAGCTCTCATGCATATCCCTAAGAGTAGACTCTTAAAACTCAACTGAATCAAACTTCCATTCTTACTGAAGAACTAGATTAGCAGTGGGCAGAAGTCTGGGAGTGAAGGGGAGAATGTTGGTGGCATGCGGGTGTGGGGCCACACATATGAGAGATACAAATCTGTAGTTACTTACAAGATTACATATATGTACATACATTTCACATTACATCCTCTTGTTGCTGTTTTAGGTTCAGCTGTAGACCTAAAACAGCAACAAGAGGATGTAATGTGAAATGCATGTACATATATGTAATCTTGTAAGCAACTACAGATTCGCAAAGATTTCTAAAGCTGAACCTAAAGAAAACCATGTTCATGAAGAATGAACTAGTTCCAGAGGCCCCATTCACTCTCAATGGAACAAACATCTCTGAATGCAGCAGTTATGTGTACCTAGGTCAAGAAATCAACATGATGAACGATCTAAAACCTGAGCTGCGCAGGAGGAAGAGAGCAGCATGGAACGCCTTCAAAGGCATCGAAGAAATAGCTAAAAGGACAAAGAACCTCTGGCTCCGGGCACATCTTTTTTGACTCCACCGTTCTCCCTGCATTAACATACGCCTCAGAGACCTGGGCCCTATGAAAGCAGAATGAGAATGCTATTCGGGTCTCCCAGAGAGGAATCGAAAGAGCTATGCTTGGAATATCACACTTCACTCAAGTGAGAGAGAAGGAATCCGAATTCCGACCTCCGTCGCTATTCCAGAATCAGGGATGCTGTCTTGTTTACAAGGCATCGAAAATCAGATGGGCTGGACATGTAATGCGATTTGGAGACAACCGCTGGACTAGAGCCATTACCGACTGGATCCCACGGGATGTCAAAAGATCACGAGGCTGCCCACTTACAAGATGGTCAGACTTCCTTGTCAAGACCCTGAAGGAATGGTTTGAGGTTCTTCATATTCCTTAATCAACCAGATGCCATTGGGCTACATTGGCACGTGATAGGGTCCAATGGAAATGTTACTGGCGCCCGCTCGAGCAAATCGATGAATAACGGGATTCAAGTGATCAACCGATCAAGTGATCAAGTTGCTGTTTTGTTTGGGGACCATACCTCCAGAAGCTCAGGGTTATTCCTGATTCAGGAATCATTCCTGGTGGTGTACAGGGACCCATTGCGATGCCAGGATCTGAACCTGGGCCAGTCACATGAAAAGCGATATATCTCTCCAGCCCCATCCTATTGCATCTTTATGGAGGGCTAACCTTTACTAGTTTCCATTCTAGTTTACAAGCTATTTCCGTTAATAATCAGTAGGCAGAATTATATACAATATGTCTTTTTTTAAGAGAAACTTGAGGGAGATATATAGTTTTTATTCTAGTTTCTTTTTTTGTTTGTTTGTTTTTTTTATTTTTGTTTTGGGGGCCATACCCAGTGATACTCAAGGGTTTCTACTAGCTCTGAGCTCAGAAGAAGAAAGCATTGATTATTAACTCTGCAGCAGTGAAATGTGTCGGATGACAGTTCTAAGTATTTCAGGTTTGCTATTGGAGTTGTCATTTGCTCTCCCTCAGCTAGCCTGGGTAGTTTGAAATACACCCATTCTAGTGCCAATGAGGGAACATCTGCTCCCTTTGGGTCACAGCCTCTGTCTCCCTACCCAGGCACTGATTTGCAGTTACCCTTCTGATAACCGTGGGTTCTGTATTTTAAGTGAAATGCTGCTTTTCTCTTTCCTGTATTCCTTTTGCATATTCTTACCTTAAAGCAATGTCCTTTTTTGTAAAGACATGGGAAGACAGTTAAGGCCATGCATTTGTAATATAGGAGTTAATTAACTCTGAAATACTTACTCCTGGGCATCGGTCATATTTCCTGACGTAAACCTCAATTGCCATTAGATTGATTTTAGTTTCTTACACCCCAAAGAAGGGTCCCATGGTAGGACTGCGATAGACCCAGGGAAGCCATGAGAAGGCTACCCTGAGAAGTCTATATCTCTTACTGTGTTTGTACAAAATGACTAAAAATATTATTAAGAAGTAAATGTAACATGATTGTTTATCAGCAAAGGAAAGGAAAAAAAAATAATATTTCCTTAGATGGGATTCAGACTTTGTTCTGGGAAGGTCTATAGCCCCAGGGAAAGATTGTGTCCCTAGGGGGAAGTTCCCTAGTAGATTGTCCCCAGAAGGAGGGACTTTTAAACCTACTGTTTTTTTTTTCTTTTTGGGTCACACCCAGCAAGGCTCAGGGGTTTCTCCTGGCTCTGCACTCAGGAATTGCTCCTGGCGTTGCTCGGGAGACCATATGGGATGCCGGGATCGAACCGGCCCGGCATGGGCTCGCGCCTGCAAGGCAAACGCCCTACCCGCTGGGCTATCGCTCCGGCCCCTACTTATTGTTTTAAGATCAAGTTCTAGCACCTCTCTATAACCCCCAACCCCAGCACTTCAGGACGCCTCTATAACTAGCAGACTTGAATTAAATGACCACTGATTACCAACAAGCCTATGGTCCATTCCTTTGTCCATCAGTTGGGGTATCATCAGTTGGGTCATCACCTTGAATGCACCAGGGAACTCAACCAACCCTGACATCTGGGGACCTACCCTGAGCCCCAACAAAATACTGTAAAAATTTCAGTTGTCTAAAGCACACAAGTCCCACAGGCGGCTTCAGTTCAACCTCAGTTTGAATACTCATCCTTGAAATAACTTACGGTCTCTTTCATTTCCAAAGAAGTATCTACGTGGAGTAATGCTGCAAGGTGCTAGGGGAGTCTGGTAAAGGGAGAATGTTGTCCAGATTGAGATTGCTCCCAGAATCTACCACAAGCGTGTGGGAGTCAGAGGTTAAGTAAGACAGAGATGGGTACAGTGTGCTAATAGTCACTGAAAATGGTAATACCAGTCTAGATCTGAGCATTGAATATAGGCAAAGGGATACACATGATAACCTCTAAATGTATGTATTGCAAGCCACAGTGTGTAAGGGAAGAAAAAGAGAGAGAAAGAGAGAAAAGAGATAAAGAACCTGCCATAGAGGCAGGCTAGGGGAGGGGGAGGGAATTGGGGACATGGTGGTGGGAAATGGGCACTGGAGGGATGGGTGCTGGAACACTGTAAGACCGAAACCCAAACATGAACATCTTTGTAATCGTATATCTCACAGTAGTATAATAAAATGTTAGAAAAAAGAGAGAGAGATTGCTCCCCAGGCACCGGCATAACCATAGTGCTGTCATTGAGTCACTTAGAGTACTCTATTCTAATATGGTTAAGCAGAGCAGATAGGATTTAGTCTCAGGAATTCAAGTGCGCTTTATATCAGTAAATCAATCATGATACTTAATCACAAAATAAAACTCACATAATAAGGACAAAATAAAACCAGATTAGCATATCGTTAGGCTGAGATAGAGTACTGATAAACCCAGCGGTCATTTCTAACATGATTTGAAATAAATGGGAATAGAAATTTTTTTTTGAAAAACTGATAACGATTTGACCAAATGAAAAAGAGCAATCATTAAAATATATGGAAAAATACTGAATTCATTTCTATGAAAATTATGAACTATTGTTTTATTTATTATGTTGAATTACCAGCTAACTCAATAGGTAAAAAGATAAAACACCAACAAAAAAATCTTGGTCATAGACTAAAGATTGTATACTTAAAAGAATTTCAAGAGAATATAAAAGTATTAGATAATGAAATGTTATGATTAACATAATGTGCTAAGGTGCTTGCAACCCAGAAAAATGTTCTATCTGGTAATATCTTCTTTTTATATAAATACCAAACAAATTTAAAAGTAATGATGATTATAATAGTAAAATAAAAGTTATTAATATTTCCATAGACAAACTGACCAGTTTTTTTAGTGAACAATTTAGGAAAAAGAAAATGACAGGGGCCGGAGCGATAGCCCAGAGGGTAGGGCGTTTGCCTTGCATGCAGCCAGCCTGTGCCGGCCTGGGTTCGATCCCGGCATCCCATATGGTCCCCGAGCACTGCCAGGAGTGATTCCTGAGTACAGAGCCAGGAGTAACCCCTGAGCGTCGCCGGGTGTGAAAGAAAGAAAGAAAAAAAAAGAAAGAAAGAAAGAAAGAAAGAAAAAAAAAAAAAAAAAAAAAAAAAAAAAAAAAAAAAAAAAAAAAAAAAAAAAAAAAAAAAAAAAAAAAAAAAAAGAAAGAAAGACAAAAGAATGATAAATGAAGATTAAAAGAGAAATAAATGACATACCAGGAAATAACAGTATAAGATCTTTTAAATTCTATTAAGACTAATGGTGAGAGTAAATATATTTATTAACAAATTACTATGGGTTTCCATTTATCCGCTTGCTATTGGAATAAGGACATCTGTAGGAGAATACTATTCCCATCTTAGCAATAAGGAAAGGCCGGGAAATCTACCATTGCATTATAGATCTGAAATCAAAAGAGGTAAAGAAAATAAAGTGAATTCCAGTGTTTGAAGCCTCTTAAGGAGAAAGAGCATAGAAACCTTAGTGTTTCTAGCATATTACCTTTGTCAAAGCATAGGGATAAAGGGTAGTTGCATATGGGTGAGTAATGAGAGGTTATATAAGAGTTGCAAACACTGTAATAGCTAACTATAGACAACCCCATTTGTTGAAGTCCAATATCCATGGATACACTTCCTTGGTCTCAGGTTTCCATTGGATTCTCTCAAATAGGAACAGGGGCCGGAGCTATAGTACAGTGGAAAGGCACTTGGCTTTCATGCCGCCAACTTGAGTTCAATTCCTAGAACCCCATAATCTGAGCACAGAGCCAGGTGTAAGTCCAGAATACCACAGGACTGCCCTCTCCCAACAGAAAAGTCAGAAGAAGAAAGGAACATCCGTGGTGGTGGCTTTAGGAAATGGAGGGCTGCTGTTGGGAAATAAACATAAAGCCCCTCCTCAGACTCTACTCTCATAGGGAAAAATCTCTTGGGTGTGTGAACTGCAAAATTTCCCATCACAAATTTTCTCAGACTAACAGCCAATGCCATTGAAAGATGGGCAGAACTGAAATCACTCTGCTTCTAGACAAAGGATTAAAAACTATCCACAAGCCCAGGCTCTTATACTAACACTAGCGGAGATCTGTTCTCATTGGAGAATGATCAAATATATGGGGAAGGAGCTCTGGTTGGTGTCCCCAACAGGCAGTAATACTGAAAGTTAGGAATGAACCAGGAACACTAAAAAAAAAAAAAAATCTCTCTAGCAGCTCATTCTCACTTCTGGCACAAAGGAAAATTATACCATTTCTGAAGGAATTTGAAACTTTTAGTACACAAAAGATGATAACAGAAATAATAAAATCAAAATCCAGTTCAACTCTAGACTATATGAACTCAAAGTCACACATTTGATCAAGAACAGCTGTTACACGCATCCATTTTATTATACATAAATACTGGTCACCTGAGTCTCTGCTAATCTTAAATCCATACTATCTAACATTCAACTTAAAAAAATGAGACGTACCAAAAAGGATGAAAAAAAAAAACAAGCCATTACCTCATCCAGAAATAAAAACAATCAACTGAAACAGAATCGAAGATGAACTGATCAGAATAAACAGAAAATAAATTTAAAATGACTGTTTGATCATATGGGACTACATGAAACTAAAAAGCTTCTGCACCTCAAAAAGAAACAGTGACTAAGATACAAAAAGCAGTCCACAAAATGGGAAAGAATATTCACCCAATACCCATCTGATAAGGGGTTAATATCCAGGATATATCAGGCACTGGTAGAACTTTACAAGAAGAAAACAAACAACCCCATCAAAAAATGGGGAGAAGAAATGAATAGAAACTTCAGCAAGAAGAAATTCGAATGGCCAAAAAAACACATGAAAAAATGCTCATCATCACTAATCATCAGAGAGATGCAAATCAAAACAACAATGAGATACCACTTTACACCACAGAGACTGGCACATATTCAAAAGAGCAAGAACAACAAGTGCTGGCGTGGATGTGGGGAAAAGGGGACACTCATCCATTGTTGGTGGGAATGCCGGCTGGTACAGCCTTTCTGGACAACAATATGGACATTCCTCCAAAGACTAGAAATTTAACTCCCATTTGACCCAGCCATACCACTCCTGGGAATATACTCTGGGAAACCAAAAATATGCAGCAGAAACACCATCCCTACTTTTATGTTCATAGCAGCATTATTCACAATAGCCAGAATCTGGAAGCAACCAGAGTGCCCGAAAATCGATGACTGGATAAAAAGCTTTGGTACATCTACACAATGGAATACTATGCAGCTGTTAGGAAAAACCGGAGTTATAAAATTTGCCTATAAATGGATGGACATGGAGAAGATTATGTGGAGTGAAATTAGCCAGAAGGAGAGAGACAGATACAGAATGACTGCATTTATCTGCATAACATAAATATATATGTACATATTATGATACCAATATCCAAGGTCAAGTGGAAACATATATCAGGAGATCTTGTCAAAGGTGGAAATTATCACAGACGTGTGGGAGTCAGAGTCTAGGTATGACAGAAAATGGAACAGTGTGCTAACAATTGTCAAGGGTACTAATGCCAACCTAGAACTGAGCATTAAATAGAGGCAAAAAGATACACATGACAACCCTTTAATGTATGTTCTGCAATCCATAGTCTGGAGGGGAAGGAAAAGAGAAAGAGAGAGAAAGGGAAAGAAATAAAGAACCTGCCATAGAGGAGGGCTGGGGGAGAGGGGGAGGGAACCGGGGACGTTGGTGGTGGGAGATGGGCACTGGTGGTGGGATGGGTGCTGGAACACTGTATGACCAAAACCCAAATATAAACTTTTAAATTGTATATCTTTGTAATTGTAAAAATAAAAAATTAAAAAAAAATTAAATGACTGTTTGATAAATAATTGATATATATATGGGAAAACATAAACAGCATATGTAAATAGAAAGGTAATTTCAGAATAGAGATGAAAGTTATTTAAATGATAAAAAGAGTAATGTTATAAATAGAAAAAGCCACAAAATCACAAAATACATGTGTACAACGATTTCACCATAGTACTTAGTCAATATAAAGGATATGAAAATAACTCAAATATCCAACAACAGATAAAGAAAATATGGTACATATACACCATGGAATACTATGCAGCAATACAAAATAAAGTCATGCTACAAATTTCTATAACTTAGATGACACTGGAGGCTATCATGTTAAGCCAGAGGCAAAAAGAAAATACCAAAGGATTCACACATCTGTGATTGATGATCAGTGAAACTAGGGTCATGAACACATGGGAATAGAATATGGTATTATTTTTATTCATTTACATTTTTAAATTTTCCATAATAGAGCTTAAAGAAAAATGTTCCCACAGAAGAAATTGGTAAGGCAAACAGATAGTGCAGGCTATAGGTACATGCCTGGCATGTGGCCAACTTCTGTTCAATCCCTTCCTCACATGGACCCTCAAGCATTGCTGGTGTGATCTTGATGTCTCAATTGCTGCTAGGTACCTGCTAACCTTCAGCACAACAGGGCCAAGCAACACCACATCTATAGCCTTGCCTTAAACTGTAGGTCCAATAGGCTGAGAATTTCTAGGAGAGTCCTCGGCCCTCCTTTGTACTCCATGGAGCCCCTCTTACTAAAAAAAGTAGATAGAAAAGTCATGTGTATTATAACACACATCCCATTAAGCATATATGACCATTTTGGACTGTTTTTTTTCTTGGTCCTTAATTCAAAATAGATTCACAAGTCTTAGAGCTCTGCACTCCGTTTCTCTACTAATAGTAGCCCAACCTACCAGTGCCAAAGCTCTCTTCTCCACAGAGAGAACATCTCCCTGAGTCCATCAGGTTTGAGAAGAATCTCCATCCAGCTGGGGTCTCATACACAGGGACCTTCATTGATTTGGCCACTCTGAAAAGTAAAATTTGAGGCAACCGTCAATTTATAGTTATCTTTGTTTTCAGCTCAGAGTAAATAATGAAACCTGATTATAAATTCCATAACTAGATTTCAGAACATCCTGAACAATACTGACAGTTTCCAAAATATCAAATATTAAGGTTTAAAAAAATAAGCTACGGCAACGGTTCTCAAATTTGCATGCCAGTAATGTAGAAAATAGTATTAAGTTAATACAAAGAATATTTTTATATTTCTCATCTATAAATGTTCCTTTATACTTGTATTAAGATCCCATTTGGGGACTTTCTGGATATGAATTAAGATGGCTGCTCAATTCCCATTTGTCCCAGCAATACCACTCCTGGGAATATACCCTGGGAGGCCAAAAACACACAGCAGAAAAACCATCTGCACTTCTATGTTCATTGGAGCAATACTCACAATAGCTAGAATCTGGAAACAACCAGAGTGCCTGAGAACAGATGACTGGATAAAGAAACTGTGGTACAACTACACAATGGAATACTATGCAGCTGTTAGGAAAAAGGAAGTTATGAAATTTTCCTATAAATAGATAGACATGGAGAGGATCATGCTGAGCTAAATTAGCCAGAGGGAAAAGGACAGATATAGAATTGTTGGATGTCAGGCTTAGCTAGTTTGGGAGCTTTGCTGTTTTACCCACTCACAGCTTAACCAACTTACATGTTCTTAAGCCAAGGTTCATTCTAATGAGATCTCTCTTCTATGTAAACACTGATAGAGGGTGTGGCAGTTACAGAAGTCACCTTGACTCTGAACAAGTTCTGACTTAATATACATCTACTAAGACTTCTATGTTTTCTAGATTAGGCACAGCTCCTCTTTATAGCCACAGCACTCAGCGTGGGACAGTTAGAATTTACCAGGAGACTGCCACCCTGGCTACATTGAGACTATCTTTAAGATTATAGGAATGATCATACTAGTTTGCCCTCAAGCAGGCGAGCATGACCCTTTCAATATATGGAGAATGAGATACTCAGAATCACCCTGGTGCAGATAATAAATAAGAAGGACCTTGTGGGTACCATCTAGATTACATGAAGCCCATGAAATTAAGATGTATTACTTTGTATCTGGCCCCCCTCCAGTGTTTTACATAAGAGATATCTCAGAAGAAGGGATTAGTCCTTGGCATAATCCTTTGTTTATACCTGTAACAGTGTGGCACCACCCTTCTACACTCTGTTTAGGGTTCTTTGTTGACAGGATCCTCCCTGTTCACAGATAAGATTACTTTGGTGTATATAAGGGGACTGACTTGAGACCCCTTCCCCTTTTTCCCTTTCTTTTGGGTAGGACTCCTCTTGGGTGAGATTCTTTCTTTGGTGCAGACTTGGGCTCTCTTGTATGGTCTAAGTTCTGACCAGAGCTAGAGTTCTTTCATTATATTGGATTGTGGTGGTAGAGCTTTTGTACTATTAAAAGCCTTTTTGGAACTGCGCCCGGACTCATGAGTTTTCATCTGCTCCCTGGCAGTCTCGGAGGTAGAAGACAACTTCTGTCCTGATGCTGTCGGGGACCCCAGCAGCTCCCTGACATAGAATAACTTCCTCTATTTGTGGGATGTAAAAATAAAATAGTAACCATGAGGGGCAACCATTCTCAACATCAGGACTCCACAGTCCGTCAGAGCTCCACCCAACAGAAAAACAGATCTCTACACATTGTGTAGCCACAAAGCAGCCACGTGGTTCATCAGTAAATGCAAGAACAATACCATTCCCATTTCTGGGCTAATTAGTGCTGGCTAAGGGAGCAGACATGGGAACAGAGGAGTGGGAAATGAGGGTCTTTGGTGGTGGTGGGACTGGTGTTGAATGATGAATCTCTCTAACAACTGTACTGTGAAAAATTTTGTACTTTGTAAATCATAGTGTTTAACATGACAACCCTTTAATGTATGTTCTGTAATCCATAGTCTGAGGGGAAGGAAAAGAGAAAGAGAGAGAAATGGAAAGAAATAAAGAACCTGCCATGGAGGAGGACTGGGGGAGTGGGGAGGGAACCGGGACGTTGGTGATGGGAGAGATGGGCACTGGTGGCTGGATGGGTGCTGGAACACTGTATGACCAAAACCCAAATATGAACCTTTTAATTGTATATCTTTGTAATTGTAAAAATAAAAAAATAAAAAAATCATAGTGTTTAAATAAACTTTTAAAAAATCCTACAAACACACACACACACACACAAAGTCAGTAACAAAGAAATGTGCGCCGTATGGTTCTATTTAGATTCCATTTTAAAGTACCTAACTGTGGGGCCACTCTGTGTGGACAGCAGATTAAGACTTCCCAGAGGAACTTGAACCCCAGTGGGGCTGGGCAAGAGGAGAATCCCTGGAAGTCTAATGTGTGCCTGCTAAATATGCACCCACCAAACCAGCTGAGTAAGAGTCTCAGGCAGTGGGAAAATGTGGGGGTAAAGATGGAAAACCACTAGCAGTGACCAATGGCATAGCACTGAGCACAATACTGTTCTGATGTATATTACGACCTACTCCTGGAAATATCGCAAATGTCAAGTAAGGGGTGCTTGTGCAAACTGTTTTCCTTCCCCTCTGAATATATAGCTATGAAAGCTTCTGTATCTTGATGAATAAACATGCTTGTTTATCTCTCTGAGGAGCTCCCAGGGGCATGTGGTTCTTCGCCCTTTTCGTACTTAATCTCGCCATCATCTCTGTGTGTTGGAAACATGGCGTCAGTATGATGGGTAACGTCCCTTGGAACCTGGACTCCTCCCCCGCTGATCGCCTTCGCTTTCTGGTCCCTGAAATGGACCCCTGCCAGGCGGCCACAATCTAACACTAATTATTTGGAAAATTTTAGGCTCAGAGAACCAAAAAGCTTAATTATTTTATTCAAGACTTAACAGAATTAAGAAGCCAAGTGAATTTTGGACCTGAGTCTGCTCGATTTTTATTGTTGCTTTTTTCCCCTACACAGTGTTGCCTCTCCAAATATTTTGGTGTTTTATAGTGGTCTCAAGAAAATTGGAGAGTGAGTTGGCACTACATGTAGATAGTGGTGTGAAGAATTTCATCTTGTCCATAGCAAGTAACTAAAAGGAAAAAATGGCCTACATCAGCAAGGTGAATGTCGCTCCACCTGTCCTGGGGAAGAAAAAGGAAGAACAATGCCCGCAGGACAAAGGTCACAGGAAATGATTTTCTTCTTAAGGTTTGGTGTGTGGTCATCCAGAGGAAAAAAATATCAGAAACTTCTAATGCAGAAACATGAACCACTCTCTTTCCATGAACCCAATATAATTAATGCGTTCAAAATACTGAAAACTTTATTGTCTCTCAACATTGCTCTTCAAAAAAAGGGCACCTTCTGGATGTTCTGATGCTACATCAAAATGTCTATATTCTCTTTCTTCAGTGACCTAACGAAGATGCATAAACATGGTTACACAGTAGCTGGAAGCATGAAACAAGTCTCTTCCAAGTTGTAGAGTGAATATATAAACTTTGAGAACCATTAATTTCATGGTCAGAAGCTCAAGGTGGGAGAAATAAATGATACAGAAGCTTCCCAGAGGCAGTAGGTGGGAAAGCAGGCATCTAAATTAATTTAGCAAATACGAATACGTGTGATTATCAAGTAGAATGTACAACGTGGGGCAAAGGTGAGGGTAAGGGAGAGGGTAGAGGGTGTGAGGATGTAGATTATCAAGTAAAAACATTCTTGGTTCAGAGTCAAATTGGCAGATCTGTGGAGAAGGGAAAGGATTTCCTAGCTCCCACCCATCTCAATTAATCACTGCCAAGAGGTCATCAGGCTGAAGGCTGCGGACTGGAGCTTAAAGGAGCAGACGCTTTTATGAGGACTAGCCACAGTTGCAGTTAGGCAAGCTAAGATAACAACACGGGTAATTAAATTCTGGGATCCTGATCATGAGCCGATTGTGTTTGAGGGTCAGAAAGGAATTCCCCTTCTTCCTCCCCTCTCTTGAACTTGGGATCCATCCCAAAAAATAGCATTCAACTGATAATTCTAGCTAGAATGGTTTTTGGCAGGAAGACCTGGGCGTCTCTGAGATTTTTTGGGGGAGAGGTACAAAAGCTCAAATTGAAATTGTTCATTCTGAGGGTGTGCACCTCTCTCGTGAACTGCTATCAGTAGGTACTGGAGATAAACAAAAATCCATTTTCTAGGAAAGACTATACTCTGAAGAAAAGAATGAAAAAATTAATCTGTGCCACCATTTTCTTGAAAGTGGGAATGAGCATGATAGCAAAAAAATTTAATTTTTTAAATTCTGAATTATTAGATATAACCCTCTTCAAGTAGATTTTTAAATCTCAAAAAAGTAGTATTAGGTTGAAAATAGCCTTAACCTATCATTTCCATCTGCTTCTCCCTCACTGTTACTTACATGCTCCTAACAATCTATATGATCACTTAGTTTCCAAATAAGCTCTGTGGTTTTGCTCTTATTGCTTATCTCAGTGTCTTTCTCCATGATTTTTTTTCATTTCATTTGGATAAATCTTCCCTCCCAATCTCTGTTAAAATACTTCAGCGCTTCAAGACCCATCTTCAACGCTGGCTGTCATGAAGGCTGTTGCAATGTCTGTGAGGTGGTCAACAACCCTGTCCCAGCCCCAAAATGCACAGCCGGACTGCAGTGGCTAATTCCCTGTCCACTTGGCTATGTGGTATTTCAGGGTTCCAGCTAATAGAATCTGAGTGGAAGTGATGTCTCTCCTTTTTCAGATTTGGCAGTAACAAACTTCTTATTCTCCATGTTCTTTCTCCTACCACCTTGACATGGATAAGCCCAAAATTCCTAAGAAGGGCCAGAGAGGTAGTACAGTGGGTTGTGCCTTGCACATGGCCTACCTGGGTTCTGATCCCCAGCACCACATAAAGTCCCCGAGTCTATGAGGGGTGATCCGTGAGTGCAGAGCTAGGACTTAGTCCTGAGCACCACTGGGTGTGGTCCACAAACAAAAAACAGTCCTAAAGTAACATTTTTGAAGAGGATTCAGAATCTCTAATCACCAGAGCAGTCAACTGCCTATCAGAACACCTGTGTTTAAGTTGTGGTGATTGAGAAACTCTCTTTACTGTGTTCAAGATATTGTATAGTTTAGTAGCAAGGACTCGATTGTCATAATGGTTAACATCTTTCCTCATCATCACAATTAATGCAAAGCACCCCTTCCTGATACAGACTCTAATAGCCTGGCTTGGATCCTTCTGGTCACATTGTCATGGCATGTGCTTTCCCCTCCACACATAGATATCACCCCCCCCCCAGTATGGTAGGCGTCCCTAAAGACTTATCTCTACAGCACTTTAAAGTCCAGGATACTATAGCACCTTGTAAAACTTGTACTCAGCACACACCATCAGCTGACTAATATCCATTAAAGAGTGTTGTTGGAGAGCAGGGCATGAAAGATTTTTATTTTATGATCTTTTCTCCTTGCAGGTTCCTAACTATATAAATAAGTCTTTTCTGCATGATTTATTGAAACTAGTCATTTTCAGCAAAGGGAATTTCTCCAAGTATTAATCAGTGGGATTATCAAGATAACACAAAGGCATTTCTTGGAAATAAAAGACCATTCTGAATTGGGGCAGTAACTCGATGAGTGCCAAAGCTGAGGAGCAGAAGGACACATTATTTCTAATTTTCCATTCTGCTAATTCCTACCCCCATATGGTCAAAACAAGATGATAAATACAAAAGGGAACTTAAAGTGCCCTGAAGGCTTTCACAAGTAGAGAGACTGGCAAATTCAGCCTCCCAAATCCTGCAGAGCATGCCCAGAGTAGGCATTCAAATATCTTATAAATTGTAAGGATTATACAATACTATACTCTTGTACAAGATAATATTGTACAGAAATATCAAAGGTTATTGATAATCTTTTTATTCCAATCCCCCTCTTTTCTTTTTTTTCTTTTTTCTTTTTTCTCTTTGCTTTTTGGGTCACACCTGGCAATGCTCAGGGTTACTCCTGGCTCTGCACTCAGGAATCACTCCTGGCGGTGCTCGGAGGACCATATGGAATGCCGGGATCGAACCTGGGGGGCACAGGCCGGCCTCGCCAAGGCAAATGCCCTACCCACTGGGCTATCGCTCCAGTCCCCAATCCCCCTCTTTTCTCTTGCAAGAGAACAATGAATTGTATAAGCCACAATTGATTATACCAATTGGAAGAGGCATACCCAGATACTTTGAATTCTACATCAAGAAAATGGCAATAGCTAGAAAGATCTTTCTTTGATTTATTTTCAGATATCCACTGCCTGAGAGTTCAACAGGGCTCAAGGTTTTTTCTACATGCTGAACCTCAATTGCCCTTTTGGGAAGTCCTTAACTGTATAGACTAGAAGATATTTATATCATACAGATCCAACAAAGAACTAAATGCACTTTTCATTGTAAAACAAAAGCTCTTGCAAATCAGTTTTAAAAAGCAATCTTTAAAAAAATGAAAGTAAAGTCTTAAAGAGAAAGTTTCTAAGATATGCAAGGTTTGATTAGCACACAGAAAGATAGTTCACACCAAGGGAGATCAGGAATTAGCATTAAAATAATTCATGGGTCCCGATCTACAGTACAGAGGTCAAGGTTCTGTGTGCAGTGGCTGACCCTCCTTTGATCCCTGATGCCTCGAGAGCTGTCTCGGAGTCCCCTAGGCACCACCAGGATGGCCACAATGGCTTTGTGAACAATTCTTGAGTTTAGGTTGAAGCTGTGTTTTTCTTTACGCCCAATTCCTTCAATTAAAGGGGTTGAGTTTTCAGTTTTTTGCTTCTTCTGCTTGTTGTGGTGTTTGTTTTGTTTTCTAATACCAGTGATCAAGCCCAGAATCTCAGACAAGCAAGACAGATGATTTACCATGAGCAATATCCAGGTCCCTAAACTGTTTCATTTTATTTGGTTTGGTTTGATAGGGCGGAGGTCAGGCATAGCACACCTTAGCTAAACTCTGAGCTCTGTGCTCAGGGACACTCCAGGCAGAGCTCAATGAATCATATGTGGAGCTGGGGATTGAATCAATGTCGGCGGAATGCAAGGCAAGTTTTTTTTAACCTCTGTACTGTCTCTCCAGCCCTTTTGCTGTTTCTGTTTGTTTGTTTGTTTGTTTGTCTTTTTGGGGTCATACCCAGCAAAGTTCCGGGTTACTCCTGGCCTGGTTTCAGACTCAGGTCCCCCTGGTGGTGACCAGGGGGACCATATGGGGATGCTGGGGATCAAACCCAGGTTGGCCATGTAAGACAATGCCCTCCCCACTGTACTGACAATCCACCCCCCATTGTTTTGTTTTTAAAGAAAAATCTCTCCACAGATTAATGTCCAAGTACATGTTTGAATTAGCCATTTTATATAATTCCCAGGTTGACAGGGACTTATGGCAAAACTATCAAAGCTAGAGTTTCATAACATTCTGCACATGCTGGTTAATGCATAGCAGTCATTGAATAAAAGTTATCATATCCTTCAACATTTACCCATTGATAAGTTCACTCCCGGTCCCTTTGCTGGTATCTGGCACTGCAGGTGGAGCTGCTCTGAGGTAAAAGTTTATGCATATTTGCACTTTAAAAGCATTTCTGGGAGGCAGGTTTAACTCAAATATGGATTAGGCAGAGTTCAGCCAGGCCTAGTTTTCTAACACCACTCAAAACTTACTATTAAACTCCTTTGGAGGATGTAGCAATTCACACTTTCAGATTAAAGAATATAAAATATGGGATCCTCAGAAAAAAGGTCATCAGGAAAATAAACATCAGCAGAGAACTGCTAACTCTTGGGAACACTTATTATCTCCGCATGGTCTAAAGTCACACTCATAATACCTTTCATCAAGTACTAGTAGAAATGCTGTATAGATCAAATTAGACCTTGACTATTATTGCTAATAATAATTGCTAAGAGTCCTACAGAGTCACACACTTCTGGCTGATGTTGGCATTTGATCTTTCACTGAACCCCAGAGACTGGACATATCATTTAAAGAATATTCAAAAGAAAATCAAAGGAAAGCTACATGTCCCATGCTCCCCTCTAAAATGTTTAAATTTTAATCAATTGCTAAACAAAGTTGGATCCAAACCCAAGGGCCTTTGTTGCCTTATTTAGAAGCTTCTGCACTTGTATTTTAGTTAGAACTGTGCAAGAAAAAATAGAAGCTTTCCAGTTAGATTTTGTTTGATTATGCAATACAAAGTAGGAGAGTTTCTGAGGACCTTACTTTAGAAAAAATTAAATATAGATGGTAGACAGACAGACAGACGGACAGATGGACAGATGGACGGACAGACAGACAGACAGATAGAGATAGAGATTGCTTTTAAGAAATTGACCAAAGAGAAAATTCCAAGAGAAAACTATATAAAGTTGAAACAATAACAGATTCACTATTATTGAGTGGGGCTCCCAAGCAGTGCTCAGAGGCCCCAAGGCCACTCATGGTAATACTCAGCCATCAAGGCTTGATGGTTTAATGCTAGAGAACAAAATTTTGATAAGACTCGAAGGTTGTGCAATGCCAGGGATCAAACTCATGATCATGCTTGCAAGCCACGTCTGACCCTAAGTTATCTCCCCTGAACCCAGGCTCATTCTTTTTTAAACTAGTGAAAAAATCCGGAACCTTCTGCCTGAGAATTAATATGCACCCAGGCTTACAACCTGGATGTTTGAGCGTCAATGTAAACCATTCCTGGTTTCATTTTCAATGAAAAACATTTTCGAAGAGTTAGGGCTAGTAAACAATAAATCTGAACCCTGCCAAATAAAGTTGAGAGATAACTGAGATAATTCTCTCTGTTCTTCAGAATTCAAATAGAATTTCCCAAATGAGCAAAATGAGCAAAAAGTGAAGTTTTCACTTAAAAATAATTTTGCTTTAATGTTTTAGTTATATAGACATGTTATTAAAGTTATTAAGAGCAATGGCATAAAACTTAAATACTCAAAGATTTTTTCCTTTTTATTTCATAATGTCCCTTCACTACTGTACATTTTCTTACTGATTCACCAAATCATAAAGATTTTCAGTACATTAATTTACTGTAAGAGGCAAAAGACAGTAAAACTGATGAGACACTTCTACACCAGGAGAGCAAACATCTCACCAAGCAAAGTTGCTTCTCATTCTTAATTGGCTTTCTCTTCTGACTTCAGTTTGCATCATTTTTTGGTATTAAAATAAAGCAATATATTGACCTGATATTATTAAACCCAGCCAGACCAGCCTATCACAGCCCGGCTCACATGTTGGCGCTAACTGCGCCGCGTACGGTTCATAAATAAATGCTGGACTTAGAGATGACTACAAAGAGTATGCTACCTGCACGCAAAGCCTGGCAAGCTACCCATATTGTACTTGATATGCCAAATACCAAGTAACAATTATAGACCCCATTCCTGAATGGATTGAGGCTCTTTATGTTCCTGGAGCAAGCAGATGCCCTTGGGCTCTACTAACATGAGACAGGACGTAGAGATAAAACTGGGGGCCCGCTCGAGCAAATCGATGATGAACGGGAAGACAGTTATTAAACTAGAAGAAAGTCACATGAACCTTGAATGTCAAATACATATATCATAACTATTTAGGGATACTCATTCTAAGGAAGAATAAACTCATGTTGTACAAATGTTCCATCACTGTTCCATGACTGAGTTAGTGCTGAAATATTCTGGCATTGTTATTTTTTCCTACTTTACTAGGATGTTTCATATTGAATTCAGTTTCAAGAGCCATGTTTGTCCCAGGATTCTATAAGCTTAATTTTCACTCTAAGAGTATACATTTTAAGCTTTTCAGTCTAATGTTTGAGGAATATTGGCACATACAAGACTCTGAGAAGTGGTGGAAAAGAAAAGGAATAGAATGTTCCACAATTTGGAGCATTCTAAATATGTGGAAAAATATTGCTCTATTTAATCATAATAAAAATGATAAAACTCTTCTATTTTTCAAAGGCAACAACAAGGGAGCTAATTCACAGATTAGTTTGAGATACTTGCAATGCACAAAATGAAGGATTAGGGGCCGGAGCGATAGCCCAGCGGGTAGGGCGTTTGCCTTGCACGC
>JAJIBD010007659.1:0-109174 GCA_021461705.1 Cryptotis parvus | reverse complement strand
AGATTCTTTGTCTTCAGATCTATTTGATTTGACTTTTTGGGTGCTTTTACTTTTCTAATTGATCCCAAGCCATTGAATCTGTTGGATACGAGGAAGTGCTGTGAGAGCTGAAGAGATTTATGGACCAAGTCTGAGATAAAGTAAAACCCAGGCTCTAGAGAGGATCTGTTTACATCCTGCTCTGGCTACTTCATCAGCTGTGTGACCTAGGCAAAAGACTTAACCTTGGTGTCCCCCCTGAAAACAAGAGAATCATGATGTTGCCAACTTAATAGTTTGATTATAAAAATGGAATGATCCTGGGCAAGCCAATTGTCTAGCACATGACACTAGCTAGACAAAAATAAGTATTCAACAAAAATGATAACCTATTGATGGTGTAGGTAAGTGAGCATTTTCCCCAACCACCCCAGTTAAATTTAGGAAAGCACAAAAGGTAAGCTTTCTCTGGAGTGCAGAGACTGCAAAAGAGAGCTTTGAAGACATTATGGGGATCAGAGATGAATCTCATGCCATTGTCTTATATTTGCGAGCATTGTGGGTCTACAGGAATACTGGATTGTTGCTTGCAAAATAAAATGTTTCTTAATATTATCCATCCACTTTAAAGATGTCCTGTTCTTAAAAAATTTTTTGTAAGACTGACAAAAAAAAAATCTGTGTGACTGAAACCTGTTATGTAAAAAAATCCACTTTGACAACCTTATTAGGAAATTCCTATTGGAATATTCATGGGGAGACTCTGATTCTTGCCAACTTTAAAAAATGCTCCCTTCTTTCTTCTTTTCCCCAACTCTGTCTTCCCTCCTGCCCTACCCCCTACCTTGTCCTAAATCTAAAACAATAGAACATGTATGACTGGCGTCTGACTTCGTCTTACACCCTCTGGAAATTGTTCTTCAGCTTTTGTCTAACAGAAATAAGCATGAATTTCTATAAATGCTTACATGAAAGCATCTGATATTCAATTTTTTCTTAAACATTTTGTTTTACAAAACATAGAAAAGTGAATATCACAATAGCAATCCATTCTGATTTCTTTCACAAGGCATCGAGTTAGTCGAATCTTACGTGATTTAAATCAAATCGGAAGTTGTCAGACATAGAAACGCATGTTCTATATTTCCAGATTGTAACGGACTGTTGAATCTTCATTACTTGAACACACTTTTCACAGAACAGTTAACGGCAATAAAAACCAGTGTAATTTTCAGAGACAAGCTATTGTATTTCTTTCAATTACTAATAGTAGCTTAAAGTAGGATGTTAAGAGATTGCTCATAAGAGATCCCATTTCTCTTTCCTGCTTTAAGTAATAGAAGAATGGATGATAATGATCATATCTGGCATATTATATGGTGAACATTTTAACATTTAAGTTTTCATATTCCAGGTTTTGAGCATGTAATTGGTTTTAAATATATGTGATTTGTAAAAATAGATATAAAAATGAAATTTGAATGGAGTATCCGATTGGTGTCATGCATAGAAATTTGAATATAGGGTCACAGAGAGACAGTGCTAATTCATTTTCAATGTTATCTTGTCAAATCATCAAGGGACAAACAAATAATGCCTATATCTTCCCAAAAGAAGACCAGAGTCACCATTTGTCTTAGAAAAATGCTGATATAGAGGTCCTAGCTCAAACCAAGATGATGCTGTAAGAAGCAATGCTTTCTGATAGTGCCCCCACCCCTTCAGATGTACATGTTATAGTGTGGGTGATCGGGAATTCTCAGCTACTGTGGGGACACGCTCTTAAACTGCGGTGGGAGAGATTTTTGTCTAGACTGGAGAAAATACTGTCTATAAGAGGGCTACGTGTCATGGGAAAGCATTATTACAATGGGGGCTGTGGAACTTCCTGCCCTGGGAATTTTATAATAAGAGCCAGGCTGGTGTCATTTCACACAAGACCTGCCCGGAGGTAGGGGATGGATGAAATGGCCTTTCCTGCCTCCTCCAAGGGCTATGACTGGTTCTTAATGAAAACCTGGTACCCAGGACTTGTTTGGTATGGAACAATGCTTTTAAGGCCAGAGTTTAATTCCATAACAGCAATCGGATACTGTAGATAGATGGGGATTGCACTCTCGTGAGACGGATAAATGACTTGGTCCTTGGGGCGCATCCCAAAGGGCGCTTTAAGGAATATTCTCTGGGAACTGCATCCTGTGTTGGCAAAGACATTGCTCGATGATTTAATGGGTCCTTTCTAGTTCCAGGTCTGATGATGTATTATTGCCACCATTGAGGGCCATAGTCTAAGATTTGAGTATCCACATGGTAATGGACACGTGTACCGATTTGGCCATCCAACTTGAAAATGTGCTCCCTACACTGCAGTGCCATTGCTCCACACAGCAACGGCTGTCTGCCTTCCTCCCACTCTCCTTTGAATCTGCGTGTGTCCTTTATGGCACAATCATGAAAATCTGTGCGTAAAGTTATTTAGTCTCAGTTCCCAGTCCAGAAGGTGGCTGGCAAAATTTATTGCTGTCGCAGTCTTCTCTCTTGGAAGTTAAAAAGACCCTGATGCCTTTGATCTCAAATTCTATTTACTTTTAAGAAAGTAATAGACTGGGTCTACCTGAGGATATCAAATATGAAGAATTTTAAACTAAGATGCTCTTGTGTGTGTGTGTGTGTGTGTGTGTGTGTGTGTGTGACTGTGTGTGAGTGATTCCCCCACTGGTGATGAAACTCAACGAGCATTTCAAATAAGTACTCTCTTTTAGGGTGTTGTCTTTCACAATCCTTACCTGTTGTGACCCCACCAAGCGACCATTGAATAGAGAGCAGGTTCAGGGGAATAAGCCCAGGCCAGCTTTCAGGCCTCCTTCTGGTCCGCATTCCCATGAGTGCTGCCTACTTTGACTTCATTTCTGTGACCACTGCAATAGGATAAGGCGGCAGGAAGGGAGGAGCAGCGCCCCATCCCATGCAGGTGCAAGTGACATGGGAGCCCCTTGCCCATACGTTTCACTGGGTCTCAAGTGGCCGGCTGGACTCCAAAGACGAAATGGCTGTGCGGATCGAGTGTCTTGACAATTAGACGTTGGAAGCAACCAAGCAATAAGGGGGCGGGGATGGGAGGCAGCGCGAGGCGGGAGAGCAGCCGGGAGGGGCGCTTGTTTTGTGCCCTGGTATCTTTGTGATCCCTGTTTGCAGCAGCGCTGGGATGTGAAATCCTATCTGTGCCGCTGCGTTCCCAGGGAGGTTCCCATCTCGAGGTTCTGAGATGCTATCTTGGCGATGAAGGCACAGAGAAGTCCCATTGTTCGGCCTGTTCAGCTATTGGAGGGCTGCGCTGTCCTCAGGTGTGACTGCAAAGTTCTGAGGGCAGCAGAGGCCAACCCAGGGCAAGGGGCCTGGCAACCTCCTTCCGTGCCAACACCTCCGCCCTCTCCCTCACACATCATTCCCGTGTAACGCACTGATAGTGCCTGCCCGCGCCTTAAACTGTGATCCTCCCTTGGAACAATTTGAGATCAGACAAGTAGAAGACATGTTTGTGGTTAAGGAATTATTTTCAGGGGCCTGTCAAAGTGTTTCCATATGAGGCTAATGCCATTTTCCTAAGGAGCAAATGCGAGAGACACTATAAATATTATTTCGTTTCCTTTGGTCCATTAAAAAAATTTTTTTTTTATTGTGGAGAGAAGGTATCCATGTGATTTATTATCTTTTTTTGAGGAGGGAGTAAGTAAAATGGACAATTATCTCAGCACCTGTTATTTTCTTCTTGCCGCTTTGGGTCTCTATTCTTTCACAGTTGAGGTGTATATAGGCATCTTTAAATTATTTTTATTTGGATTCAATTTTTAGTTTACTGCATCATGGAGTGTTTTGAGGGACACATTCAGCATTTTCTCTTCAAACATCTTAGATACCTGCAATTTAACTCTTATTCCAACCATGTCAAATAGTCTTTTTAATTTCAAGGGCATGCATTAGCCCCAGGCATTCCTTCCTTTGTACCCTTTGGTGATTCAGCCTCATCTTCTAAGACTAGGCCAAAGCACCCCCTCCGATGTCAAACCTTCTCCTACCCCTACAGGCATAATTGAAGCAGCCTTCTCTTTGTTGTCCTGAAACTTTCTGTGTTCAAATGTGATGCACCAATGCATGGTAATTATTTGCAAATCTGGCTGGGTCTTCTGCCTGGGTGAGGAGTCTGTCTGGGGCAGGGAATTCTCTCCTCTGACTTAATTCCATCACTGTCTGGAGTAGTGCTCCATAAATACTGATTGATGAGTCCAGGGATGAATGGGGCTTTCAGAGCAGAGGATGAGCGCCTGAAAGATAGGAGCTTCACTCTCCTTTCATGATTCGCTGTGGTGAACATTGGAGGTCAGCGAGGAAGAGTGATTTCCATCCTAGACTCTGTCCAGTTAAGGATACTTTAATAATCCCACTTTTCTTCACAGATATGTGGTAGGGTATATATGTTGGATGTCAGAGGTGGAGTCAGAGATGGTGTAGAGTGATCAGTTCCTTTCTCTGTGTTTAGCTGTGTATAACTAATAATGATGTAATGGCAGGCCATAGTAACTGACATTGGCGAAGTGTTTCACATGTATCAGACACTGTGGTCAGCACATTTGCGTGTAGAATCTTATCTCCAGCAGCCGAGATTATGATGAATTTTAAACTACTAGCATGTTCTTTGTGAAGAACCTGAGGTAAAGAATCTGCAGTAAGCATAAGCAGGTTATTTCTAGAGCCATCTTGCTCTGACAAAAGATTCAGTATAGGATACTGGACCTGATTTAAACTGTTGTAGGAAATTTGAGCAACAATACAGTGGATAGGGCAATTCCTTGCACCTGTTGGACTGGGGTTCAATGCCCAGCATCCCATGTGGTCCCCTGAGCACTGCTAGGAGTAACCCCTGAGCTCAGAACCGGCATCTCTGGATATGACCCTAAACAAAAACCAAAAAAAGTCTGTTATAGTAGGGACCAGTCTACAATGAGAAAGATAACGAGTTTCTCATTTCCCTACTAAACGACCTCCAGTCTTCCAGAGGTTAAAAACAAAACCAAACTGTTGCCTATCTGGGACCTGGCGTGTTCTCAGGCTGGCGAAGCTTCGTCAGCTGGGTTTCTGGTTGTGTATCTAGACTGAGAAGAAACTTGTGGGATGATGTGGTTTTTCAGAAAATGTTTCCCCAAAACCACACTCACCCCAAATTGCTGTCTGAATAAAATACATGGCTTTCTTTGTGTTTTGAATAATTCTAGTGGTGGTCTCACACTTCTCTTTCTCGTAGTGTGAATCAGTTAAAACAATGTTGTAGAAAAAAGCAAAGTTTAAAAGAGCATTTACATCTCGTCACTGTTTGATCAATTAGAAATACTCGTGGAGTCATGCAGAACAGCAAAGTGATGACTTGGGTTACTGTTGCTTATCCCAGGCTGTCTAATGCAGGTACTTTTTCAGTTTCTACTTTTATCAGCATTGCTTTTTCTGGGGTGGGGAGGGAAAATTAGAGCCTCACCCATCAGTGCTCAGGGACTATTCCTGTTTCTGTGTCAGGAGTGACCTTCGTCAATGCTCAGGAGACCATATGTGGTGCCAAGGATAAAAATCTGCATTTAAGACAAGTTCCTTACCTCCTACAGTCTCTCGTTAGCTCCTACTTTTTTTCTTATTAAATCAAAGAGAAATAGTTGCATTCTTCAAATTGTAGCTGGTACTCAAATGTGCCACATTTTAATAAGAGGAGGGTACTGCTGGTTTCATGGAGGTGGATTTTTTCTTTTGTGGCTGACTGCTGGAAAATGTAGTGCATTTCTTCATTTTGCTTGTCAAATGATTTGAAGCTTTTGAAAGGTAAAAAGATCTTGACTATAAATTCTTTTTATAAAGTAATTTATTTTTTGTTTGTTTTTAAGGTCTCACCCAGCAATGCTCAGGGGTTACTCTTGGCTCTGAACTCAGGAATTACTCCTGATGCTGCTTGGGTGATTGTATGGGATGCTGGCGATCAAACCCAGGTCGACCATGTGCAACGTAAATGCCCTCCCCCACTGTGCTGCCGCTCTTGTCCCCCTTAACAAAGCCATATAATCCCTGGTCTGCATCTGCGTAATAGTGATGTGGACTAAAAGGGAATTGTATTCCTATTTTCTTTGTTTACCATTTATTTTATTTTCAGATGATACAGAAAATGATATGAGAATAGTCATACCCTATTCTATTTGGTCTGTTTCATTCCTTTGAACAGGAGTGAAGTCTAGCAGATTTGAGAAACAAATATGATATGACAGTATTTAAACATGACAGGTGAGGGCCGAGCGATAGTCCAGTGGGTAGGGTGCTTGCCTTGCATGTGGCCGGCCCAGGCCTGCCCAGGTTCGATCCCCGGTATCCCACATGGTCCCCGAGCACCGCCAGGAGTAATTCCTGAGTGCAGAGCCAGGAGAAACCCCTGAGCATTGCCGGTGTGACTCAAAAAGCAAAAAAAAAAAAAAAAATGACAGGTGAAGAGGAATTGCAGTATTGCTAGAAAATGTTTGTACGAACAGTCATTCTCAATCCTTTCACATATGCACTGAAAGACAAATACCGAGAATGTCTTTTTTTAATGGAATGGAACTTATCTTTATCTGATGTAGCTAAAGACTTTCCTGGCTAAATTCTTTCAAAGTTACTTGCTGATGTCAATCGATGTTGAATAACAGACATATTTTTTGTTTATTTGGAGGACTCTTGTGAAAGAGGAGATGTGTATTGTTTTAAGACCTGGAGTTATGGAGTGGTTTACTAGACATTATTATCAAGCCAACAGATAGCTGATTAAGTTAACATGTAAGCTGAGATGAGTTTAACATTAAAGATATGATTAAAACTATGACTTTTGAAAAGTCAGAAATTTCAAAAGTCAAATATAATATCTATATGCAGATGATATTTTTGTTTTCTGGTGTTGCTTAGCTCAACATGCCACTGATTTGGATATCCAGGTCATGTAATGATCCTTTCCAAAAATATCTTTTTACAACATTATTGAGATGGAGGGGAGGTAACAGGAGCACATTGGTGGTGTTGTGGTATAGTATATGTGTATATATACAAACTACAGAGCCTACAATACTGTAAGCATAAAATCTAAACTACAACAATCAAATTTGAAAATGTGCCTATTAAGGAGGTAGGATGGGGCGGAGCGATAGCCCAGCGGGTAGGGCGTTTGCCTTGCCGCGGCCGGCCCATGCCGGCCCGGTTCGATCCCTGGCATCCCATATGGTCCCCTGATCACTGCCAGGAGTAATTCCTGAGTGCAGAGCCAGGAGAAACCCCTGAGCATTGCCGGGTGTGACACCCCCCACACACACACACAAAAAGGAGGTAGGATGGGGTGGTGGGAGGCACCTAGGGAGAGCAGGTGAAGCCAACACTGCAGGTAGGATTGGTGCTGGAACACGCTATGCCTAAATCTCAACTGTGAATAACTATGGAAATCACAGGGCTTTCATACTTAGAAATCAGTTAAAAGGCTGCTTAGGAGTCATGCAGTCCAACCGCTCACTCTACACCTAAGGAATCAAATCGGTTGAGTGAAACCTTCACAGTGATCCCTCGATGTAGAGCTGCGACTTTCCATTTAGTTTTGTAACACTGGCTGCCTAGATTTTACTCCGTGCCAGGGCATAAATAAAAATTATTATGTAAGCATTTTACATAGGTCATAAAATTGCCATCACATCTTTAAAAAACAATCCCAAGCTTTCTATGCTGACAACCTTTGTCAGCCACTTCTATTTTGTTCTGTTATGGTACTGGTGTCGTGGGTTGCTCTTGTCTTTGTAGTGTCCCCAGAACTTCTTTGTGGCATATTGGGGGGAGAGGGCATACATTTGGTGGGTTGCACACTTATTTGTGGGGGTTTCTCTGCGACAGGAGGGGTGCTGGGAACTGACCTCAGTCTCATGCCATAAAACATACACATACACATACACATACACATACACATACACATACCAGGAAGGTCGTGTATTCTGAGGCACATCTCAGCCCATCAACTCTATAAATGGTCTTTCGGTTTCAGCTGCACCACAGTCAACAAGCTATGTCTCTCTTTTCTTGTTGAGTGAGGGATCAAACGGTGATTAGCAGCTAGATGCGGCTACGTATTTGGGCAGAGATGCCAATCTGGTCCTTTTAGACTACGGCTTATTTATCCTGCCACTTCGATGTTTTACCTTGCAACGTCCTCTTTCAGCATTCAATTTCTTGCAGAATTCAATGACTCCACTCCAGGCCTGTGAAACACTGTTCTGAGCACTTTCCTCTAGGGAGTAAACTGTCATTTTTCACCACATTAAATTTTATAAGTTTCAAGCAAATGGAAAATGGATTTTATTATTCTCTCTCCTCTCCCTCTCTCTCTCTCTCTCTTGCCACGAATGTTTTATGACTGCAAAAACAGAATTTGTGGTTTCAACTGTTCAAGTTTGATGCAGAAAGCTATGGAACCTCTTATGTAACCTGATGGCTTGAATAATTATCAAAATATTTTGCTTTCCACCCTTTCTAAGCTTTAGTAGCAGAAGAAAAAATAGTGTATGCAACCTTTTGACCACAAAATAATAATGAGAAAGCCCTTTTACAAGGACTACTCCCCAGGACCTGCACTCGACATGCTGTAATTAGGAGAAGGCCAGTGCCTTGGCACCCTGTACCCACACTCCAATGCTTCCTGAGAACGACCGTTTCAGAGAAGGAAGCAGATGAGAAGGAAAAGGCAGAGCAAAGGATTGAAAAGATAGAACAAAATAAAATGGAAAACACTTAGCGGTATTCAGAATCATTTGATATCTGGTCATCTCTGAATCCAGAAATTACGTTAGAAAAAAATCATGGGGTGGGTGGGGAGGACGTTTGCCTTGCAAGCAAGTGGCCTGGGTTTGATCCCTGGCATCCCATAATCCCTGCCCACAGCCAGGAGTGATCCTGGAGTTCAGAGCTAGGAGTGACCCCTGAGCACTGCAAGTGTAGCCCCAAAGCAAAAACACAAACAAACTATGGGTACACAAAGTGTATGTGTTTCTTTCAGCTTCTACAAACCAGTATTTCTCAATATCGACTGAGAGCAGACTCCTCAACTTGTAACTATGGATTCATCCCCAACATCTCTTTAACAGAGATGAGCCTCACTTTACACATTCTGGTTCCCAAACATCATGCTGGTTACTCCAATTCCGACAATATGTTTGATACAGAGCCTCTTATAAAGACTTATAAAGACTCTTATAAAGGCTTGATTGAAGATTAATTTTAAATCAGTAGTAGCTATCAATCTGTATTCTTCATGTTTCTGGGCGAAACATTTCATGAAGCTAAAGAGCCATGGATGTGAACCAGAAGGAGTCCTGCTGTACTGAATGTAAGTCGCAGCCCTCACTGTCTCCTCTCCAAACAGGAAGAACAAATAACCTTCACCTTCCCATTTTGTTTTAAATGATTGTCCCCTGTGTTACATGCATAGCTTCAAAAGTGTCTTTATTAGCATGAGAAAAAGAATCTAGTTAATTTTATATTTAACCAAAAGACAAAAACATTGGCTATTCATTTCCTCACCATAGCTAATAATCAGATATGTGAAAGTATAAGAGCCACTTCCAAACCTGTGTGCTGCATTTATCAGTGGATTGTAAGGTCCATGTGGACAGTTCACCAGATTCCTGTTATGAGACTTTAGTCTATTGTCATGCCTGCTGGAGAGACTTAGAAACTCAATCAATGTTTGTTGAATTATTGACGTAATTTTCCTGGTTCTACTTCTAATAAAGGGCAATCAAATAGCCAAAATTGGTTCTATTTTATTTTACTCAGAGGTATGGGGTATTAATGATGCATCTACTTTTAAATATGTCTTATGTGCTCTGTTGTGTGTGTGAAGGAAATTGGTTTTCAATAGTATAAATGGCTTCAAACTTTAAGTCCAAAGATCTTACTTCGTGGTATTAAGTTATTAAGTCTACTTTCAGACGGGGTGTGTATCTTCTGCATAGAATGATTTCTTGAGGTGAGGTAGGGAGGAGTACTGACCCTTTAAAATAAGGGGATATGGGGCAAGTAGATGTGTCATATTTGGAAGACAACAAAATACAAAATTATAGGAGTCATTTAAACCCACTGAATTTGACTTCTCCATACTTTCAGGAACTCATGAAAGAACAAAAATAATATTAGAATTAATAATCACTAAATGATATATATATTTTTCACTAAAATGGTTTTTAGCTAATCACCATTCAAGATCATGCAAATGTAGTTCTTTTTAAAGCCTCAGTGGGGCTTTAATGGATGCACTCAGGCTTCTGAGTTGACAGGCGGGATATGGACTAGCAGCTTTATTAATTTGTGAGCTAGCTAAGCTTGAATAAAGTAATTAATATTTCCATGCTTCAAAGTCCACACCTATAAAATGACAAGAATATTTTCCTTTTGGAACTGGTGAACATATGGGGTGATAATGGTTTAAAAGTGTAGACTCTGAATTCAGATCCATTGGTTCCTGTCTGTCTCTGTTACTTACCAATCAGGTACATAGGGCAAGTTTACCAACTTCCCAAAGGGCAGTTTTGAATTAATGAATAAATAGGACTTAGCCTTTCCTATTACAGGGAATATGTTGCCCTTATTTAAATAACTGCTTTTACTATTATTACATCTGTTAAATGGAGTGATTAAAATACACTTACCAAACCATTTAGTAGAGACAATTCCATCTGGAGAGGGTGAAACATTGTTTTGTTTCTCTTGTTTTTCAAGAGATGCTTTGCTATACTTAGAAAATTACTCAAAAAGGGTGCCAGTCAATTTTTGTGATATTTTACCAATGATACAGCTTTTGAAGTAACAATAATGGACCTCATTCCCAACAAATGGAGATGTTACTGGTGCCCGCTCAAGCAAATCGATGAACAACGGGAAGACAAGTGACAAGTGACAAAACTTTATAAGTGATCTCATTGCAGCAGAGTCAGGGAAGCCTCAGGAAGGGAAAGATACAGGAGGGCAGATTCCATCTCTCCTTATTGGATTAACCCCGTGCCCATCAAATGTAAATTCCAGTGATTAGCCATCTATGTTGCTTAGTTAATAACGGCCCTTTCATTCTGCACATACTGAGTTTGGGGGCTGATGGAGCTTCCTTTTCAAATCAACTCTTTTGGAAATCCTTCCCTAAAGGAACTTTGTTCCTATGGTCAGAGAACAATGCAACCCAGTAAGCCACCAGCTGGAGTAAAGAGATGGTAATGCTAAAAGGCATATCTCATTCTGAGGGAAAATTAACCTCCCAATTTTGCTCAGTAATTGATTCCATCTGATTGAAGAGGTTCAGCCTCTACGGTGACTGTCATTTGGATCCAAAGCCTATAATTATAGTGAGGCAACCCTGTTATCAGAGCCTGGGAGGGTTTTTTGCTCTTCCTATCCTGGGTGATCACAGGTGAGCCAGGCCAGGGAGGGAGGAAGGAGAGGGGAAAGTAGGTTTTTCTCCCTGGGGTAAAAGCCCCTAAGACAACCTCAACCATGAAGAGAGGGGAGGGCAGAGGTCTTTGGAGGTCCTCTTGAGTTTTCATGATATGAGCATGAAAAGACTGGGCTTCCTGCTTGTTACAAATTCTTTTCTCTAGGGAGATGCTTTGCTTGGAGAGATCTAATAAAGCCGCAGGACTGTAAGGATTAACAGGGAGTTGAGAGAACCATTACAATGCAGTCTGCAATATGCCATTAGCAGCTGTGCTGAAAACTTAATTATGTTCAGAGAGGATCTGGGAATCAAGTGTGCGTGTGAGCCCTGACTTTTACTGATCACCATAAATTATTGTGATTTATTTGGATCGGTCCTCACCCTCCTTAAATATGCAAAGCAGATATTACTGAAACTTTGAAACATCTTTTGACTGTCATGATTAGACTCAGTGGAATGTTATTGATATTTGTTAGTATAGGTATAAGTCCTTGGCTTATTATAGCTTGAGATGAGGCTAGAAAATGCAAAATGACCTGTTGGGAAATGGATCTAGTTGAAGGGGATGGCTTTGAACAATTTTTTCTAGAATTTGAGTACAGTATTGGCATTAGAAGTAGAATAATAATAGTTCCAAAGTAATGATTCAGGAATTAGAATACATAAAGACAAGGAAACTTCCTTATAGTTAATTTTGGAGTTATACTGTAAAATTTTTGGAAGAGAACAGACATTATTTTAGAACCCTATATATGAACTAGTCCATAAGAAATTAAAATGATAGCCTCATTTACTTCATAAAACTATTAAACTGTAGGGATCAATCTGTGAGCACTGAATTTTACTGATCACATAAGGTTTCACTGGTTACATTTACTCTTGTGAAATGATTGTTTTGGCAGAGGAAATCCTGGAGAATAAGAAGAAAATGCCTCTGACACCTTTAATTGCAAATATAAACATGTGTTTGTCACTCATGCATGCTGTTTTATATCTGACAGCATATATAGATTGATAATATTTGCTTATATAATTTTAAATTACTGAGTTATTGATTTCAAATGGTATGGTTCCACCCATTGAATTAAAATAACTTTTAATTACCTATTCCATGATAAGTTTGTGTTTTCAGATCCATAGTCTTCACAAATAACAAAAGGCAAGATTGTATAGTTTGCATTCAGAGATAAAAGCAATATTTGATGTAGATAAATTTTGTTAATAGTCAGCTTCATAAAGGAATCACTTATATCACTTGTCTCCCATTGATCATCAATTTGCTCGAGCAGGCGCCAGTAACATCTCCATTCATTGGAATGAGGTCCATTATTGTTTACTGTTTTTGTCATATCGAATGGATATGTCATTCATTTCCTTTCATAAAGGAAAGACAACATAAATTTGTTCTTCAAAGCCTCAAATATTGACTAGTAGTCTTAATTCCAATTATAGGAAAATTATAAATCACCTAAATATAAAATATTGGGATCTTTCATGTATGATGAATAAACAGATATGTAAAGAGTTTTGTATTAATACCCTCTGGGTTTGAACTTAAGAGAAAATGATATCCTTTTCCATGTCAGTTCTTAAGAAAAGTACAAGACTCGTGTTAAGATTAAAAAAGTCAAATATTAGCATGTAAGCCTTCACTTCCTTACATTATGGGGACAAGATTGCTGTTGTTCTTAGATTTGGAAAGAGTAAATGAAATGCATTTCTTATATTAAAGTTAAATATAAAGATGTCAGAGAGCACTGGGCGTCAGACAAAATCCAGGTGCAGGGTATAGGGTCCCCTTCTGCCCCAGGGGATCGGTGGCCAGTGGGGGGGGGGGGGGGGGGGGGAGAAAGATGTGAGAATCTAGCAAAGTTTCAAAAGGCTTTACTCACACTTGTTTACTTATACAATCCAGTAACAGGAAAATTCCAGACTTTAAGTTCCTAGGTGGGCCCTGCCCACGTGTAGGTTTAGAATCCTAGGCCAAGATGGCACTACCACATGTTAAGCCCAACAGGGAAGAGGAATGAAGAGAGGAGGCAGAGGGTTAAGACGAAAAGACAAAAGGCGAAAAATGGGAAGAAGAAAGCAGGCTACAATTTTTATAACTTTTCAGCCCAAATGGGCCCACATCAACAGAAAGCAGTTAGGGTCAATCCCTCTCAGGTAACTTCTCCCAGGACCTCACCTAGCCCCATTGAAATGTTAATATCGCCCAGCCAAGGCTGCAGGCCCCGCCATTGGTTCTCCACCAGACCCTGTGTAGATGGGGGGGAATCTCAGAATACAAATGCATTCATCTGTACCAATGGATATTCTTCAGCCAGGTACTTATTTCTTCAAGCCTTCACAAGATTCTCATCTTTACTTCATAGTTGTTTTGTATATTAGCCTTTAGACTTATTAGAGATCCAGAAGTGCTTGCTTGGAGGCAAACAGCATTTCTCTCTGGTCTAATTGCTTTGAGATCCAACATAGCCAGGTAAATATACTGGTAAGATCTATCTAGTCCCATGATGATTGTGGTAGAACAAGAGAAAATATTTATACCTGCTAACATAGAATACATGGTAACATATACTGGCACATAAAGTCACAGATTCAAACTGTTTTCTTGCCCCTATATCTACAAAGTAGCCTGCCAGAGGTAACTCCAGGAAAGATGCCTCTGGGCAACAGTGTACTGCAAGATAAAGATACTATGTGTTTACTCTGATAAGTAAACACACTTGCCATTGGTATTAATCTAATTTCTTCTTTTCACACTCAATAGATTTGTTTCCAAGAAGGTAGAAAATGGTACATACCCTGCAGAATTACTTTGTGTCAAATGAGGGTGTACATTTAATTTGATGTAGAGAACATTTCATATACCATCTCTTTCATTTTATTATTTTGTAGTTGCATTACTCCATGTAGGCTAGATAATATAAGAATAAGCACTATTTAACTAATCTAGAACTGGCATTTATTTGAAATCAACGTTGTGCTTAGAAACCATATTGAATATATTAATTTGTTTCTTCTTCCAAGGTTCTTCCTGGGTGTTCTTTGAGCTTTTAAAGATAGAGACTATTGGTCACTGGAGAAGACACAGGTCAATAGTCTAGATGGCTATTTTCCATGTCACGAAAGGAAGTCAGCAGGGAGAGCAGGGCAGAAACCACAGTGTGGACACTGGAGCAATCTAATTATGGAGGTCAGGCAACATGTTGCTAGGACCCCTGGAAGGCTGAGTGTGGGAGTATGGAAAATCCCAATTAGATGATTAATTTAGGTTCTGGGTGTGCCTTTTAGCCTATGGCCATGGAGTCAGGAAAAGAAACAATTACCTCTCAAATTGCCATGTTGGACTGATTAATTTTTAATGGAGTCTTGTTAAAGGCATGGAAAATTGTGACATATATAACCTGGAGAAAAGTCCTGAGACCGTGACAATCACTCTTCCCCACAGGAAGGCACCGATTCAACCAGAGCAGAGGGACTCAGATACAGCCTGGAGGCAGGGGTGGGCACTGGTGTGGAGAGATTCAGCTACCGGGGACAGAAAACTGGACTTCAAGGGGCAAGTGAGGAAAAGAGAGGAATTTGCTCTCTCTACTAGGCCAACCCATGGAGGCTGTGTGTCTTAAGTTCCTCTTCAAGTTAGTTATTGCCTAAAAAATGAGCTACGTTCTTATATCTCATCTCTGAATAATTCTTGGGGCTCTGTTCCTTTATATTTATTTGGCTTTACATAGTATAGCAAGAGGGGAAGAGAGGGAGATTCTGAGAGAAAGAGAGAGAGGAGAGAAAGAGAGTGTGTGTGGAAGAGAGAAGAGAGAAAGTGAGCATGTGTAAGAGAGAAAAAGAGGGAGAGAGGAGATAGAAAAAAATGTGTGTGAGAGATAAGAGAGGGGTGAGAGGGTGCATAAGAGAGGGAGAGAGTGTGTATGTGTGAAGGAAAGATGAAAGGGAGAAAGAGAGGAGTGAGAGAAGAGAACTAGAGAGAGCTCTTCATCTGAGCTGACAAATAAGTATTGGAAGAGTGGAAAAGAGGTAGTATGACTTCACTTTAAGGGATCATAGAAAGGACTGTCTCCTGACACTCTAGGGTTTCTAAGTTTTCCAAAGACAAGATGGAGACAGAATAGTGAGTTAATAAGATCTCATAAGCAAAGAGCTTTAGGCTACAAAAGATTCTGTTGGGTCTCTCAAAGAGGGCAAGAATTGCTGGTTTCTTGGTTAGGTTATCTCAGGGACTGTGGATAGACTCAGAAGCACAAATTTTAGAGTGTCTGGATACACTCATAAAGACAACTGATTTACATTGATATGCCACATAATCCTGCCACCTGTCCCTTGAGGTGTGGCTGAGGTGCCCAGCTGCATTGGCAGGTGGCAGACAGGAGACAGGCTTGTCTACACCCAGGGCTCTGCCCCGTGGGCCCTGGATGGTTGATGGGCTGACAGAAAAAGACTGAGTCTCCTGGGATGAACCCAGAGCCATGACAGAGCCTGGCAAGCTACCTGTGGTGTATTCGATATGCTAAAAACAGTAACAATAATGGACCTCAGCCTCAACGAATGGAGATGTTACTGGTGCCCACTTGAGCAAATTGATGAACAATGGGAAGATAAGTGATAAGTGATAAGTGATACAATATAAAATTTCATATAAATTTAAGGACGAAGTACAGGGGTTAAAGCTGACCCCAGGTGGATTCTCAGTATTGCATATACTAAGCACCACTAGGAGTGAACCTGGCGCACAGAGTCAGGGAGTAAGTTCTGAGTACTAAGGAGGCGTGGCTCCAAATCCTCTCCCCAAATAGAACAAATAAAACTTAAGTAGTATTACGTCCTTCCAGGGTGATTTGCTTTGAAATCTCATATTAGTACCTTTAATCCGACGGTAAGGAGGTA
This sequence comes from Cryptotis parvus, assembly GCA_021461705.1. NCBI lineage: Eukaryota > Metazoa > Chordata > Mammalia > Eulipotyphla > Soricidae > Cryptotis > Cryptotis parvus. Next base: position 92,775 of record JAJIBD010007659.1, on the reverse strand, counting down.
TTAATGTGTCACTACTGTCTTTGCTGTCTTTTTTCAGTTTCAATTTTTATAGCCAGAATCAAACCAATGGGCCAGTGAAATTCAGAGAAGCATGTAAAACACTCTGGTAGCAAATATGAGCAAATAAGTGTCTGAGACGTCATTTAGGATTAAAAAAATCCTATCATGCTAAATACCATAATTTGTTCACGCGTGTTCACTGCCTTCACTTCTACCAGGGCAGGACACTTCCAAGGAAATTAATTTTGGTCTTGGCCAGGCAATTCTTTTAACTACTGAGGGGCTTTCAGGCGAGCTGGACTTTTGCTAGCTCTGGTCAATAGGATTAGTTGAAGTGATATGACTAACTTATGTGGGTGGTGTTTGCTCTGCCATTGTGCTGAGATGACCTGGTTTGATTCTTGTTCCAGGTAATGTGAGACATGGGGAGAAGATCAAGACTTGATTTGCACCATGGATGCCCAGTTGAACTCATTCCTGAGTTTGACCTGAAACTTCCAGTACAGACACAATGACTCGAACAAGAATAGACATTTACTAATGCATGCTACTAAACTTTTTGTGGTCTCTTGCCTTTCCAAACTAGACAACTGATACATAAAGAAAATCATGTTGACCATTTGTACATGTATGATAGCTGTGCAACCTACACTGGCTCTCTTAAGTTTTACAAATAATCCAGATTTTACTCATGTACAGAGGGAAAAAAAATCTCTGTCGTTTTTGACATGATTTTCTTGACATGGATTGCTGGAAGCTGAGACTTGACTTCTGTCCTTAGATAAGTCACCTGGGCCTCTATTTCTCCATTTGAGAAAGAAAGATATTGCTTGCCACCTACCTTTTCCCAGGGGTCATAAATTAACAGTTGAAAAACTCCCCGAGATCTCCCCTGAAAGGTGCAATTTAAGCCGAAGCATGCCTATTATTTATTTTTATTATCCATTTTAAAATTGAATACTTAGAGAAAATAGATTTTCCAGCCACCAAAAAAGGAAGTCTCTTCTATGCCACAACATATTATGCGTTGGGCACTCTCCAACTATAGACTATATTTCCCATTTATAGCGCTAATTTAGATGTTTATGGGTCTGTAAATGTATTCCATTTCTCCTGGGGCTTCTGAATGCCTATAAGAGTCTAATATTTTGGAACACTAAATAATGCCTTGGGCAAGTTTAAAATAGGGGAACTCAAACTGTAGAGAAATAATTAGGTAACAAGAGAGACACTTAAAAAATTTTTTTTAACTTAGAATTACTCTTCAATGGAGTCCAATTTGGGATTATTGTCTCTCCTTCATGTTACAAATTATCACTTTTATATTGTGCTTCTACTGAGTGCTTAGTGCAAAACTATTCATGGAAGAGTTATAATCATAGTATTAGCTCATATTTATAACCCTTCTCTCTGTGCCAAGCACGGTGCTAGTTTAATACCATCTATTTCTGTTTAATAACATTTATTGCTCTCATCAATCCATGGTATCACACTATTATTATTCTTGTTTTAGGTGCTAAGAAAGGTTCAATGACTTGACCAAGACCACACAGATGTAAATTTTTATATGAATTTATTCTTCCTTATTGAAAGGAGCTGACACTCTACATCTTGATGCCATATTTTGTTACAACTGGTGTGATTCACGTTCCTACCTTTCTGGGACAATGCAAGGTTAAAAGATCATAAGGTATTTCATCATTTTAATGAAATGCACTGTGATGCTCTCAAGTCAATATAAGGGTTAATACGGTAAGCATGCCACGGCATTTCTTGTCTGTTGTGCTTCTTTTTGCCATCTCTGTCCTATATGTAGTTAATAATGAGGATTGTTTGTTTGTGTTTTAGGCTTAATTATAACTATAGCTTTTTCTTTGTAGGTCACATGTAGTTTCCCCTTCTGTACAATCCAATAGAATAGCTGCTTGACTGTTGTTCTACTCATGACTATGTAATCTGAAAGAAAGTTCTCAGGATGAAAATTAGTTAAATGAACCAATATACACTAACATCAGATCAAGATCAAGGAGAATGTTGAGAGGAAGGGACCGTTCTAGTTTTGGATTTCTGCATGGGGCCCTGTCTGGCTGGGCTATAGAAAACCCAATCTCTCTACGGAAACTTGAAAATCCAAGCGACATTTTCAAAAACATTTCCATGGTCTGAAATCTGCTCCCCACCCCCTTTCATCTTGCTTGTTTATCTTTAAATGTTTTAGACTTGGAGAAGAATTTGCTTGTAGGCACTGAGGTTCCAGCTCTCTCATGATTAATTCTGAACTGAATTCCTTTTGCACATACCTGAGGACTCAGGCCCTGTTAATTGTCTTAAATTCAGAGGCTAGGCTAAATAAAACCAAAGGCTCTGACTTCCTTTTGGGGAACATTGTATGTGAGCTGGGTGTATTCTAGGACACCTAAAAAAAAAGAAAAAATTATCTTGAGGTTGGTATAGAAATGCTCTACTAACGCTTGCTAGTTACCACAAAATTCGGTACCAAGAAACTGAGCTTCTACCCCTCCTTGACCCTACATTTAACATTTAGGTTTTTTCAGGATTCTCTAAGGCTGGCAAAACTGCCTGAACTTGGGGGGTCACTGAGGCTATGTGAGGAGTGGATGGAGTTAGGAGTCTATTTCCGCTTGATCTGAAACTTGTTTCTGTTTCTTAACTCTGTGATTTGAGGTATGTTACTTCAACTTTATATAAGATTTGATTTTCTTATATAATGTGGATATAATACCTAAGTATTTAATATAAGTAATTGACCATGTATGAAATGGTAGATATGTGCCATTTATCTTTCCAATTTGCTATGTCATCTATCATCAATATTTTATCAACTTCTTCAAGAAAGTTATAAACTGGGGGAAATAAATATGTGATTGAGGAAGTTGTAAAATTGGAACCATTATGGTGTTCCAATTTCTTTAGATTTTTCCAAACATTAAGGAGTACTTATTTTGTCACTGTAGTTCTACGTTTGAGAGAACATCTTTTGAGAGTCCAAAAGATTTATTGCATGCCCCTAGGAAATAGAGGATAGGGCTATGTGGACTTTGGCAAAACAAAATCTCTGTTACAAAAAAAATTAAAGCATTTATTTTCAGTTTTCAATTCCTTCTGATAACTCATTTCTGGGAGATAAGTGGAGGGTCATCACACCTGGAGATGCTCAGGTATGATGCCTGGTGGTACTTTGGGGATCATACATGGTGCCAGGAATTGAACCTGGGTGAGCTTCATGCTTCAACCCCTTAATTAATCTTTCTGGTCTCCTAACTTCATTTTTAACTAGAAAGAGATGATCATTCAGTGACTAATTGATAACATATCAATCACAAGAATATGAAGATTTCTTGCATTATCCCAGGCGGGTGATGAACTGATCTTTGCTGGACACCTGCAAGAGAGCTTAGAATCTACTCTATGTAAGAACTGGATGGCTACCTTCAAGGACTGCAAATTCTTCACTATGCTGAGTCCAAACATCTCCTAGAATCTCTCCTGTTCCTTTGCCTGAGCTCTGTGCTTTACAGTGGTGACTTTTCAAGCATTCTATTCTTGGGGACCATCATTAGTGTACACCCTGATCTGCCAACCAGAAGTGTAAAAGTTTACTTTCCAGCCATAGAGAACCAGGAACTCCCTTACCAAAAAAAAAATCTCATAACTAATAGCAAGTATGACTCTTTTGAAAGAGGACTTATGTTTCAGGAGAAAATAATAATGGCACTTAATGAAGATTTCTTTACCAGACACCTGAGTTAATTGTGCCTTCCAAGGGCAGAGAGTTAAATCTTTTTTGGTGGGTGCCAGGTTGCTTTGGTGCCACAGTGAAAGCCACAGGCTCCACCAAATCTGGTGATCTAATGAGTTAATTTCTCAGCCCAGGTTCCAGTGACAGGGCTGTGGGGTGACTTCACTGCAATCAGTATTGCTGACTAATGCCTGTATCAACACCTACCACCCCCACCACCAGTGCTTCGGTAATTTTACGTTCAGTTTGATTTCTCCAGACAGAACTTTTCCACATCATTGGAACTAATTGAGGTAATGGAGAAATTATTCTGGTGCCAGAACATTCTTACTTTCTTTCGCCCACTTCCCCCTTGGTATTGAAAGACAACAATGCTCACAGTCTCTCTGTTTTCTTTGCAGTCAAAAGCGGGAAACTGACCATGTCCTTGTGGTCCGTGGTCTGCTTTGGGGCAATGGAAGCTGGAATATAGGGCCTGCCCAACCTCCATCTTTCTTGGCCCTGTGACGCTGTGCTGTCTAGTATGGAGACAGTGTCATGCTCCCTGAGCCACTGGTTAGCAAGGTGGTGGCAGTCTCTCTTGCTTACTCCAGACCAAGAACAAGAAATCTTCTAATACTCGCCCAAACAACTAGCAGATGGAAGCAAGCGTTTATGAGAATGTCCTCCACGTTAATTACAAGCACTGTCTGCCAATGTTTATAGCATCTCTGAGGAACTTTGGAGGTAAGACCAAGCTGGTGGAATATGCTTTTGATTATAGGGATTTAGCAAAGGTGGAATAGTGCTGTTTACCCACCTCCCTAACCTTCATCAACCCCTGCCACCTTCTTATTCAGGAAGGTTGAAGCTTCCACTCCCCAGCGAGCATGGGGTCCTGAAAGGTCCATTTTTGCCCCCCCATGACAACACTTGACACTCAATGATCATTAGGGTATCAGAGAGCCGGAGAGATAGCACAGAGGGCCAGGTGCTTGCCTTGCGTACAGTTGATCGTGTTGAATTCCTGCTACTTCACATGGTTCCCTGAGACCCTCCAGGAGTGATTCCTGAAAGCAGAGCCAGGAAAAGCTCTGATTACTGCTGAGTATGCCTCCCCACCCCCAACAAAGACCAAAGGAAGGTGGAGAAGAAGCTTTTGGGTTAGGTCAGGTAGACCACAGTGAGTCAGTGAGTCTTTCCACTGATAGAGCTGGAGCTAGGAGGAGAACACCAGGTTACTTTGATACAGCTGGAGCTAGGGTAGAAAACCTAAGACCACGTTAGCCAATTATCAACAGGTAACCAATCAGAAAGGGAATCCCCGGGAGTGGGATTTGAAAAGGGGGTGCTAGGGTGCTCTCTCCCTCAGAGGAAAAGAAGATGGAGAGGGGGGCTGCTCTTGCCGCCTCTCCCCCTTCCTCTCTCTTGGCTTGCTCACTCTCTTGCCAGCTCCCTCTAACTTACCAGATCAGGGAGGGTGAAGCTGAAAGCGGGTCGTACACTGGACCAGGCAGCAGTTGAGACAGACCAGGACATCGCCCACCAGTGACGGAGAGGCCTGGACATCTGGGGAGGGCCTGGAATCGTCTGTCTTTTCTGCAGAGTGAATTCGCTTCACTTCATCTGAGTTTTGTATGTTGATCTTTCATGCAATTCTCAAGAATTCACTAGTACAGGAAAACTACTCTCTAGTCAACACCGCCAAAGCATCCTTTCTGCTTTGGACTTAGGGTCTAGTCCACAAAGTCAGTGTAGGGAGAGGATAAAGTGATCTTGCAATACTTTCCAGAACCATTTGCTGGGCCCATGAAACATTGGTTCAGTAGGAGGGGGTAGGCAATGACAGGTAAGTGAGAACTTAGTCCTATGCTAAGTTCCTCCAGACCTGGGGAGTTCCTTTTCTCCTCTCCTATTTTGCAATAATTTTTCTAAAAATATAAATAAATAAATGAGAATAAAAACAAGAGCATCCATTCGACTTTCAGCAGACTTCTCAGAAGACTCTCCAAGCCTGAAGGCAATGGTGGGATAGAAAATAAAAACAAGTTTATTTGAAGTTGGAAGAAAGACTTTAATCAATTCTCAGTAACAATCATTTGAATGGTAAAATGGAGGTTGCCAAAGAAAATGGTATCGCTATCTCCTCTTTTTCCTCCTTTCTTCTCTCTCTTCTTACTGGTCTCGCAACATTTCCTTTATTGATCCCTCCACCAGAAGTAGTTTGTAGAAATGATGTGATTTGAGTCACGGATGGCAAATGTTTCTGTGTTTCTACGGGGAAGCAGCTCCGGGCGGATTTGGGGCGCTCAATTGCTGGGATGGGTGTTTTGCATTACTTGTGGATTTTATTTCTCCACATCACCTCTGACCCCTTTTGCAAAGTTAATTGAGAGTTGGCCTTTTTCAAATTGACTGCAGGAAATTGACCTCTGTGTTCACGCTATGGCAGGAAAGGCCTGAATGAAGAGCGAATCAGAAGGCGAAGTGGAAACCACCTGACCCTCCAATCCGGCTATGGGACAGAGTGCTCGGGCACGCATGCTGGCAAGGGTCCCTGCAGGACAGTTTCCCCATAAAATCAAACCACAAGTCAGGAATTCCTGTTTTAATTTGCAATAGTCTCTGACAGTTCAAACATCTAGCCACCTGAAAAGACTCTTTAAATGAATGTCTAATAGGTGCGTTCTGCTTTGTCTGAACTCCCCCACCCCTCGTTTTTAATCACTGCCAGAGAGAGCCACTTACAAACATTTAGAAGGAAATCTAATCCTGAGGTTTGTCGGACAGGCATGGATGTCTTATTTGGGGAAGAAGGAAGAGCAATTAGAAAAAAAAAATACATTCGACTGTGACCATACTTGGTTCAAGATGTGGCCACTGATGGTTCTCTGAGCCAAAAGGTATGTGATGGTACGGAGTGGCAATGTGGCATATGCAAAGTGGGAAGTTGGCAGGAAATAAGGCCGCATATGCCTTTGATGAGTAGTAGTAATCCTGGAGCACCAGGACGCTTCACATTCATTTCATGTTGTGCTTTTCTTTGCACTGGGGGTACAGAGTAAAGGAGACAAAGTTTGCTCTGGTGGGAGTCAGCCTCTGGGGTTTTATGGGTTCCTGACTCTTCTGGGGAAAAAGAAGACGTGTTCACCCAGCAGTTGCTTGAAATGCAGTAGGAAATGAATTGTTATTTTAAGCTAGAAAGTCAGCATGGGAAATGGCTTCTTAAGGCTCACAGCTGGATTAAATAATTCTGGGTCAGAATCTAGATTTCATGGTCTGTTGGCAAGGTCCGGTGGAGCTTGCAGGCAGGGTGTCTCATTCAACGCTCCCTCCCAGATGAGCCTTCTTGATCGATCTGAGTCTTGATAGGTGCTGGTTTTGCTTGTTCGAGCAGAACACTTAGTAGGAAGATGCTTTTAGGAACCCTATATTCCTGGAGATGCAAAACCAGATAGACTATGTAGAATTGACATCCCAAAAAAAAAGTCAAATTAATCTGATGTCCGTTCTAGTTTTATTCGTTATCCCAGACTTAAAGATCCCGTGCTCTCTCTTAATCAAATGGATTGAAAACCCAGACGGGACAGCAGTCGGGTGTGCTGGAGGAGTCCTTCATTGATTTTCAGGGACCCAAATGAGATAGGTACAGAGCTGAATGGGGAAAGGCAGGCAAGGTCTCTTCAAAGCACCTGGGAAAGGGAGGAAGGGAATCAGCAACTGGTGGGGAACCTGGTCACATGGAGAGTCATGGGGAGTTTTGAGGAACTTACATATCTGGGTTTCTAGTGAGTCTTTGAGCTGGTCTACATGGTATAAAGGGCCCAAACTGGAGTGGGTCAACTGGAAAGTTCTGCTGTCCCAGAATAGTTCAGCAGATGATGATTGAATTTGCCCTGGAGTCGGCTCTTAGCTTGCTGCTGTGCTGAGGTCTGGCTGATCTAGAATGGATTCCCTTTTAGGTCTGATGCTCAGTGGTTGAGTGGAGTGAAATATATGGTGGGGGGCAGGAACTTGGTGATCCTGATCTTGAGGTGCTAGTAGGACAGATACAAAACAGAGAAAGGAAGTTGTTAGTGGATCATTGAATCACCTCTTCCACATCCCCTTAGCTCAAATCTCATCAATCTCGTTTGAGTTGAGATCAAATCTCAATTCAAATCTTGAGACATGATGACTGATGGGAGAGGCTTAACAGTCACTGCAAAGGGACAGAGTGGAGACTTGAATTATTTTTGTAGTTTACTGTTCAAGTCTGTGTCTAAGACCAGAACCATCATTTCTTTGAAGGCTTCAGTACCCTGAATGACAGCAAACAACCAATGCATGTGAACCCCCAAAGTGGTTTAACACCTCTTGGGGCTTGAAACACTGGTCTCCAGTTGTTTATCCCCACCCTTTACTTTTCTTTATCTAAAACTTATACTTAAGGAAATATACATTGTCATGGAGCAATTAAGCATGCTGTCTGAAGCCAGTCAAAGGGTGATGGGCAAATACCAAATGCTCTGTCTGCTATGGAGAATATAGAGAAAGGCTTGGTTTATGGAATTGAGTTTACCAAGTGGGTAGGGACAAGTAGGAAGGGACCTTCGGTCATTAAAATGCAGGAAGCCACATGTTCACGTTGTTCATTTATGTGAGATAAAGGAATACATTTAAAAAAAAGGAATACATTTGTCTAGTCATGAATATAGAAACAGAAATTAATTAAAAGTGAAAATAGCACATGAAATAGATAGATAGATACATGTTATCTCTCGGTTCTCTCCAGTTGAGTATTTATCAATATATGTAAAGGTCACCTTATCTATCTTGAGGGTGGGAAACACAGGAGAAAAATAGATCAATTTCCTATCAGTGCTTTCATTTGGGAATATACTGAAGACACTATATTTTAATTTTAGTGTTGTTTCTAAGTGTGACAGAAACCATATTCTCTCTATGTGAGAAAATAACTAGTTATACATGTAAAGCAATGAAAAATGCCACACTTTCATATACAGATATAATTGAAGAAATCTACAGTATGTAGGCAAACTAATAGTTTAAAGTTTTCATGCGGAGATGCGTGGTCGATAGGACAACTCATCAGTATGGTAACGTTTAGGCACAAACTGCTGCTAAACAGCCCTTTGTGTGCTTTCTATTTAGGAAAAACAATATTTCTACTGCCTCCTTCTGTGGAGAAAATGCCAAAGAATCATTGTGTACGTGTGTGTGTGTTTCATGTGTGTGTTTTAAAGCAAGCATTAGAAACAAACAATATAGTTTTCTTTTAGAAACAAAACCTGTGTTTAGAATCCAAAAAAAGTAAAGTAATCGCTCTGGAAACTATTATCGTAAGTAATTCCACGTCGATTAGTTCACGCTCCAATGTCTCCAGGACCTGGTAAAGTGTAACAAAAACAAAGGTTTGTTTGAACAGGAGAAAAGATGCCTCGATACTCAGCGCCATCCATGCCTTGGGTAAGTCACAGTGAGAAGTGACAAGAAATTCTCCATTGCTTCAAATCTGTCTTAAATTTAGGCTGGTGCCAGGACCCCAAGATTCTCTTATTCTGACTTATTGTTATCTGGAACACTGTCCAATTGGGAGAGTTACCTTCTGGTCGGAGTCCACATTTACTCTGTTTCCCATTTTCTTAATAATGCGCCTTCCTCCCGCTCATTGGAAACCCTCAGGCTCCATTGGGTCTGGGTGCCCATGGGGTGAATGGGAGGGGAGTGAGTGAAGTACAATTGTCTTCCTGCCAGCCTCTCGCTGGGGGCATTCTGGCCACCCTGTCCAGCCACATGGCGCCATCTTCAGGGACCACCTCCCTGTCTCTGGACTGAGATCAATGATGGGATTAATGGCTGGTGGGCCTTCACGGATTCTTGGGGTACCTGATGGGGTGTTTCTCTGCAGCTGCGCTACAGACATGAAAAGTGCAATACTTGAAAGAATAACAGTGAGTCAAATATATAAACAGGGATAGTTTGGAGTTCTTGATCTGCTTCTTTTATGTTTCTTTTGCTCTGTTGAAATAGCATTACCCTCTACCACTAGGTGGGTTTTAGGTATGCAGCATTTATCAGCAACTTGGATATTTACAGCTTTAAGTTTATCACTAAATTCTCTCCTTCAGCATACAAATGTCACATATGTGCGGATTTCCCTATTACTCTTCTCTCGACCCTCCTGATAACACCCATTGCTCTTTTTTTTAATCGAATCACTAAATTACCAAGTTACAAAGATTTACTTATTTATTCACTCACCCATTTATTTATCCATTTATTTATGTATCTATCTATGTATTTATGTATCTATTCATTTATTTATTCGCTTGCTCATTTATTTATTTATTTATTTATTCATTTTTGGCTTTTTGGGCCTCTCCCAGTGATGCTCAGGTATTACTCCTGGTTCTGCACTCAGGAATTACTCCTGGCAGTGCTCAGGGGACCATATGGAATGCCGGGATTGAACCCAGATCAGCTGCTTGCAAGGCAAACTCCCTACCCACTGTGCTATCGCTCCAGCCCCCACAAAGATATTTATGATTGAGCTTCTGTAGTAGATTGTTCCAACACCAACTTCCCCGGAGAACACTACTTTTTACAATGTCCTAGTTTCCCTCCAGCACCACCCCCACAGCCTGCCTGTGTGGCAAGAACGTTCCTCTTCTCCCACTGTCCAAGAGTTCCTTTCTTTAACTTATCCCCCTCACCCCTACCCCAGCACCAAACTTCCTGCTGCAGACCAGTGATCCTGCTCTTCACTTCTTGGGCAATTGCTATTCCCCACAAGCTTTCTTTATATTCTGCATCTGAGAGAGAGCATTCTGCGTCTCTTCCTCTCCCTCTGGCTGATTTCCTTGAGATTCCTCTTATATTTCATTCAGATTCATCCAAGTTGCAGTAAATTGCATGAGTTTATTTTTTTTTCTTCAGGCTTCATGGTATTTCATTGTGTTTTTGTACCATAGTTTCTCTATTTGGTCATCTATTTGTCGACGATTGGGTTGTTTCCATATTTTGGCTATCGTATATAGCGTTTCAATTAACATAGGAATATATGTGTCTTTTCTTGCTTTGTACTTTTGGGTCCTTGAGATATATCCCCAGGGGCAAAATTGCTGGGTCATATGGGAACTCAACTCCTAGTGTTTTGAGGAATGCTCATATTGTCTTTCCAAAAGGCTGGACCAGTTGACTTTCCCACCAGCAGGAATAGGGGGTCCCCTTTTCCCCTGTCAATCCTGCTTCTTGTTCTTTTGGAAGAGTGCCAGTCTCTGTGGTGTGTGGTGATATCTCATTGCTATTTGGATTTGCATTGCCCTGATGATTTAGTGAGATAGAAAATTTTTTTTCATATGCTATTTTGGCCATTTGTATTTATTCTTTGAAGAAGCTTCCATTCATTCCTTCTAATTACTCTTAATTGTTCAAAGTTTCCTTTTGTTTTGTTGGATCGTTGTTTTTCTAAATGCTGTATCTGAATGAAATTACCCACTGTTTGTTTTTTTTTCTATCTCCTCTCACTGCAGTGAGTAGAATATTAAGTCCAATCACAATTCTTGCTAATGGCAGGCAGTAATCCTTTTTATAGTTGAATAGTATTCTATCATGTTTCTATATCTTCCAATTCTGCTTTTAGTAGCAATCATTTGCCAATATGGGGGTGGGGATTTGGGTTACCCGATGGTGCTCAAGAGCTACTTCTGGCTCTGCGCTCAGGAGTAGCTCCCTGGAAGTGCTCAGGAGAACCATGCAACGCCAAGTATCTATTTAGGGTGTTGACCACGTGCAAGGCAAGTCTCCTACTCCTGGCTGTCACTCTGACTTCGAGTTGCCACTCTACCTAGGTTGATGGGAGCTCAATGACCAGTCAAAGACATTCTGGGAACTGGTGCTAACAAACCTGTGTGTCCTGTGAACTTTGCCCTGGAGCAGTCCTGTGATTAGGGAGAGGGGAACAGTCTTGAAAATGGAAATTAAGATACCTGGCCTTAGTGATACTCTTGGAGTTTTCAGGTCAGAGTTCAGCTAAGGGGCCCCCAGCACCCAGCAAAGCACGACTGTTGGAGGCAAAGCCAAGTTTCTATTACCCCGTTCTCTCCTGGCTTGTGGTTTGCAGATTTTCTTGAGGTTTCCAAACTTATACTTCAGATTCTCCCCTTAACTTCCTACCCACCTCCTGGGGTCACTTCTACAGTATTTACAGGCATTAGCTTCAGATGGCTGTAGCCACTCTGGGGATTTGTCTTAAAGCTGTTGAGAACATTGTTTAGGTTGCCTGGTATCCCACAAAGCCATGAAGATGTAAGAAAACAAAGTGAGCCTTCCTCCCAGTAATCTTTCTTTCTTTCTTCCTTCCTTCCTTCCTTCCTTCCTTCCTTCCTTCCTTCCTTCCTTCCTTCCTTCCTTCCTTCCTTCCTTCCTTCCTTCCTTCCTTCTTCCTTCCTTTCTTTCTTTCTTCCTTCCTTCCTTCCTTTCTTCCTTTCTTTTTCTTTCTTTCTTTCTTTTTCTTTCTTTCTTTCTTTCTTTCTTTCTTTCTTTCTTTCTTTCTTTCTTTCTTTCTTTCTTTCTTTCTTTCTTTCTTTCTTTCTTTCTTTCTTTCTTTCTTTCTTTCTTTCTTTCTTTCTTTCTCTCTCTCTCTTTCTTTCTTTCTTTCTTTCTTTCTTTCTTCCTTCCTTCCTTCCTTCCTTCCTTCCTTCCTTCCTTCCTTCCTCCTTCCTTCCTTCCTTCCTTCCTTCCTTCCTTCCTTCCTTCCTTCCTTCCTTCCTTCCTTCCTTCCTTCTTTCTTTCTTTCTTTCTTTCTTTCTTTCTTTCTTTCTTTCTTTCTTTCTTTCTTTCTTTCTTTCTTTCTTTCTTTCTTTCTTTCTTTCTTTCTTTCTTTTAAAAAGAAGCTGGAGGAGTTGAATGATGTGTATCTGAGCGGACATCCCTTCTCTCTTTGAAGTTTCTGTATCCAAATACATTTCTGCTATGCCTATGGCTCTGATACTGACCTCGCCCCTTGCCCCCCATCTACAAGCTAGTCTGACCAGGTGAAATGATAGGGATGGAGGACAGAAATTCAGTCATCCACTCTACTGTTTGGCTTTTTTAATTTGGAGGACTCTCCCAAGCAGTGCTCAGAAACCTGGAGCTCCTTCCCATTAATCCTTGATCAACTAGTTGGGAAATTCATGGTAAGGGCAGGAGAATCTGAAGCTGCTTGGGGCTATCTCAGGCAAACCGGCATTGTCCAGAGGCCTCCAGGGCTCCACCAGTGATGCTCAGGGAACAGGTGGTGCTGGAGATAGAACTAGGATCGACCACATACAAGGTATGAGCCTTAAACCTGTAATATCTCTCCAGCCCTTATTATTGCTGTTGTTGTTGTCTTTCTTTTTATGTTATTAATTTATTTGTTAATTGAATCGCCATGAGATACAGTTACGGAGTTGCTCATGATTAGGTTTTAGTCATACCGTTTTCCAACACCCATCCCTACACATGTGTACCTTTTCTACAACCAATGTTCTCACTTCCCCTCCTTCCTTCCTGTTGTTGTTTTGGTTTCTTGATCATGCCTATGTGGTGGCCAGGAGCTTCTCCTAAGGGGTTGGTTCCTGAAAGTGCTCAGGGGCCACTTGTTGCCAAGGATCAAACCCAGGGCTCCCTGCGTGCAAAGCTATGTGCTTGCTTAGTGCAGCAACTTCTCTCTTTGGCCCTCTACTAGTTATTTTGTAGATTCCATAAAAGAAAAAGACATCAGGGGAAATAGTAGGTGCTTTACTATATATGCATTCTCTTCTCTCCAACATCCATCCCTTTTATGAACTCTGTTACAATTGTAAGCCAAGATCCACACTTAGGGAAGGAAGCAAATAATAAAAGATTGACCCATGTTCCCAGTCTTTTCCTACAGGGCCCTAATTTCAGAGTCATGTTTGCGAAGGTTTATAAGACACTAGAAGTAGGTCTGATCACAGGCCAATTGCTTTCCTTTGTTGCCTTTTCAGAGTCGCTTTACAGTCAAAGGCTCCTGTGTGGGCTGTGAGAGGGTCACAGAGGACACGGCGCCTGCAAATGTATCTGCCTCGTTAGAGAAAGTGGGTGTTTTATGGAGAGTCAATCAGCCCCATCCATTCTGCCTGAAAGGCTTCCCTGTGATCCAGGGGCTGGGAACCAGAGAACAAATCATATTAGCTACAACATGCTAGGAGAGGCTGGTCCCCTTTCCAAGTTTTTCTGTCTGTCTGCTTCTGGGATTTGATTTTTCTCTTGCCTCTAATGAGTTCTGTGCCTTGACTCCAAGGGTCACATCCATCATTCACATTCTGTTCTGGTTTTTGCCTGTGACCAGAGTGAACCGTTTCAGCTCATGTCTGTGCGGCTCTGACCAGGCCTTTCTCCCCTGCCTGGAAACTTCTAGGCTAGACTGCTTTTGTCACAGGACCCTTCATGTTTTACCTCTGACCTCTTTTCCTCTCTCCTGTTCAGTTAGATTTCCCCCCCCCCCCCTGCAGAAAGGGGAACCATCCTGCACTTCTAGTCTTTTAGCACTGATCAAACTACCAAGATCAGTTGCTAGGGATCATCCAAATATCTCAGTTGTTGCCTGCTGGGATCAACCTTAAACCTTATGCCTACAGCTTTTCTATATTTCTTATTTGAATACCCATGACTACTGCTCTACTGCTCTAAAGCTGGTAGAATACACATGACGACCAGCTCTACTATCCTAGAGCTAGTAGAATACACATGGCTACTAACTAGCTCTACTAGCCTAGAGCTAGTAATTAATGGCTTTGTGGGGAGATCCCATAACTGCTAGATGTCCCCCCAAAGTCATTGATTCCTAGTTAGGAAGGCCATTTTCAGTTGTGGGCTAATTGAAGTTTTCTTTTTCAGCACTTTCTCTGTATCTGCAGTCAATTAAATTGTGAGGTATTATCCAAGCTCTTCAAAGGTTCTCCCTTACACAAGTGTCTGCAACCATCTAGGTCTTATATCCTAGGTGATCTGAGAGCCATTGACTGGCTCTAGGACCTCATTTGGAGAGAAGATAGAGAAGAATATATTTTATCTTATAGGTAGGATTTTAGGAATCAAAGGGGTTATTTGATTCACCATCTTTATATTTTATTTTGCTTCATTTATTTTGTGGTAGGGATTGACATAAAAGCCTCATGCTCAAACACACACATGTTCTCTACCACTGAGTTCTGTCCCTGATAGTCTGTCCTTATTCTTTCACCTCCATAAAAGTTATGAGTCTTCAGTGACGTCCAATAATTATAAAAAGCCTTGATTAGGCCACTGATGAACAAGTTAGGATTTCTACTATTTTCCCTTTAGATGAGGGTTTGATTAGGGAACTATCGCCCACAGGTCAAACACGCTTCAGACCACCTTCTTTTGAACAACTGGAGTTAAGACTGATCTTGACATATTTTTAAGAGTTCTAAATCAAAAAAAGCATAAGAGCAAGGGTATCCTTGGTCATGTGACATAATATAAAGTTCAAGTTTCTGTGCCCAGGTATGTTTCCTTGGCATGTAGACAAACCTATTTGATTAGAATAACTTATGTAGGGTCTCTGCTGCTTTTGTATACTAGTGGTTGAGCTGAATAGCTATGACAGAGACTATAGGGTCCTTATAGCCAAAAATATTTGCTCTCTGTGCCTTTCTAGAAAAGGCGCTGATTCCTCCACATTCCCTGAGGCCCAGTTTGTGTCAGGCTTCATGTTATATTTTCTGGCTTTGACTCATAGTAGATACTCAGTAAACAGCAGGTAAAACAATGAACAAAAAAAGAAACACATAAGAGGGAATTGTATTCTTCTGTAAAAAAGATCCACTCCAGCTTGAACATTGAGTAAAAGCCCATCGGATGCCACTATGACATTGATTTATTTTTGCTAGTTCTCATTTTCTGTTAGATGCACCAGCATTATTTAATAACCCCACCAGCATTATTTTTAGAAAAGGGGAGCTTTAAATAGTAGAAGCACCCCTCTACTCTAACATTTTTATTTTTGCTTGGCATATTTCAGCTCACATATTTACTCTTTTCATCAGCAAGGTAAATAAGCCTTGAGGCTTCATTCTAATCTATCCACCAATGAAAGAAACTAAGTCATTTCAAGATGGTAGGATGGGGTGGGAGAGAAGAGAAAAAGGAGGGGACAGAGTAGCAGGTACCCTAAGGATCTGTCACTGCTTTACTATCCCTGCTGTTATCACCCCAGAAAGGTCCACATTTGGGACCATTTAGAGCTAATGGACATGTGTTGAGAGGTGCGGGCAGGATGACACGTCACACAAAAGTCAAAGCTAAAGTGTTTGATTTTGCCCGAGCTTTATGCAGACCTGAAGGGAGAATCATCTCAGTTACTTTAAGTGCCTCCACTCATAACTAACAGGTGTCTTGAGCTCATTTTGGGTGTTTCTGTGTACACAAAAACTTTCCTTTAAAGCAGAGAGTTTGCCAAGAATATGAGGTCAAGGTGGTGTTTTAAATCACTCAAGTTCTCTCAGGCCTCAGCCCTGGCCTCAAAGACAGTCACCATGTTTTCCATTGAGTTGTTTCGACACCTTCCTCCCAGGTCCCAGGCCTATGATTTTAGCTAGTGATTTGCCTGCAATTTCTCAGGGCACCTGCAATACAAGTGCTCATGAGCTTAGAATTCCTTACTCAGTTTTCTGTTTTGCAGCAAAATTGTTTCTCCAGACGTGTTTGTGACTTGACTTATTTTTCATGGAAATGAACATGTTTTTGTCCTGGAATCAGACTGTGTACAGCGTAGGTTGAAAGTCCCACACAAGTCTGCAGCTCTCCACCTCTCCTTCCCTGCAAGGAGAATGATAGTCTGCTATTACTGTATATATGGGGGGCACTGTTCTAGGAGCTTTCTCAGCACTTACCACGTATTAACCCATTATATGGATGCACTCAACATATTATATAGATGCAGAAACTGAGCACAGACAGAGCTGTGCAAATTGTTTACTTAATTATATTTTGGTTTTGATTTGGGGAGGGGGTCATACCTAGCAGTGCTATGGCTTACACCTGGCTCTGCACTCAAGGTCACTCCTGATAGATCTCAAAGTCACTCCTTTGGTGTCTGGGATTGAACCTGGGTCAGCTGCATGCAAGACAAGTGTTCTACCTGCTATGCTATCATTCTGACCCTTAATTTTATTTTCATTTCATTGTATACCTGCTTTCTGCCAAATATTTTTAGGTACTTGGAATATCTTCACAAACTAAAAGTATACTTCCTGCCTTCCCACACTTACCCACTGCCAAGCACGTGTGCGTTGGTGCACATACACACACCCCTAACTTCATGCTATCTTCCCATCAATGCCACATAGCTGTGACATGCCACAAGCCAGTATTTAAACTGAGCCTTTAAGACCATGGCTAGGTAGGATGTTCAGATTTCTTTCTTCTTTTTTTTTTTTTTTTGTGCCTCATAAGTCACTTATTCTGCCTAGCTCCCTAACACAGCCCCCTTTTACACCTTCTTCCCAAGACCTAAAAGGTCTTGGTTTAATATCATTCCATTTACCTGAACTCTTATACAACTGAAATGTCAAAAACATATTTTCTTATCAATACATTTTTCTCCCTTCTTTCTTCACCACCTTCCTCCTCCCTTTTCTTTATTTTATTTTTGTTTTGTTTTGATTTTTTGGACCATATCCAGTGATGTCTAAGGCTTATTCCTGGCTCTGTGCTCAGGGACCATTCCTGGTGGAGTTCCAGGGACATATGTGGTGCCAGCGGTCAAACCCTGGTTGGCCACGTGCAAGCAACTGCCCTATCCAGTTTACTATAATGTTGACCCTTTTCTAATTACTTCCAGTCAAGAGAGGCAAAAATTAGACAAGTGGTTAATGATCACTACAAGGAAGAAAAGAACAGGAAAACGGGAGTATTTATTCCTCGTCCCTCTTAGACCATCTGACTCATTCTTATGCCTTTAAGTACACTCAAGGCAAAAAGGCATAATGCCAATTATCCCAGCTTCTGCCCCTTCTCCCCATATTGCTCTTCTGACCATCCTCAGCCCAGCCAGTGTCAGCCTTTGATGCTGCCTCTTCCCTGTGGGGGAGTCCGCATTTATTTTCAATAAGCTCTTATGACTCATGTCTTTGAAAGAACCATGACTGCAGAATTGGGGTTAGAGAGGAAGTGTGAGATCCAGTAAGGCACGCTTTAGTCTTGATGTTCCAGCACCATTATAAATAGCATCCTTTCATGCTCATGGCGTCCCATTTTGATAAGGTCCAATGTGATTCTTGCCTTTTTGGGAATGCGCAGGGTTCCTGGACTACTCTAACCACTCTGAGAAATCACTATATTCCCCAACTCTGCCCTTTCTAGTTGCATGATACCTGAGAGTAAAAAGGAAAAATACAGCCTGAATGTTGCTCATCTTCCATGTCTACGTGCAGAGACTAGAAATTGTGCTCTTCTTTTTTTCTTTGTCAAGCATACGCTGATGGAATAAAATGACTGCATTTTTGAAGTCTTCTATACACTGCGTCTTTCCTCTGTTTCTTGGTTGAAAAACAATGTTTTTTGGCCCTTGCTTTGATGATTAAAAAGTATATTGCAAAGTTCAGGTTATTAAAAACAATCTACCAGGAAGCCCGGAGAGCTATTACAGTGTGTAAGATGCTTACCTTGCAGCCAACGGACCAGGGCTCAATCCCTGAGTTTATTATGATTTGCTCAGGAATGCCCAGGATCATCTTCACATTAGCTCTTTCTCTCCCAGCCTCTTGTATTGGTCCTTCCCCCTACAGCTTCTTGTACTGTGTCAGAACCTCCCCCCTTCCACCTCCTTCTCCCCCATTCACACCCCACAAGGAACATGACTACAGAAGCATATGGGGAAGGGGTTTGAAAACTTTTCCCTATTCTTCCTCGGTTGGTCTTAAGAGGATGTAAAACTGAGCCTTGGCTGAGTGCCCCCACCACCCCCCTTCTCCTGAGTCTCATTGGCAGAGAACTGAAGTTCATTCACGGCTTCCGACCTCGTGAAACCAAATGCACGCTCATCATAAAAATAAAACGTGTTTGTCTGCGGTTTTGAAGCGCCTTGGGGGGGAATCTCTGCTGACCCCTCCACGAAATTCGAATTGCTCAGCTTTGCCCTCACGCGCCCCCCCCCACCCGCACCCCCTGGCTGGAACCTGCTGGGGAGCTGCTTTGGCCATCTGAGAATTTGGCAGGGGTGCTGGGTTCTGAGATTCAGAGCTGAGAGGTGCCCCCATGCCAGAGCCTTTTCTGCAAACCGTTCCCCCATGGAATCAGCCCCACAGGGCAGCTCTTGGCCTGCAGGACGACATCGCCCGGAGCTCCGCTGAGCTCTTGAAGCAGGAGCTAAGACCTTAATTGTGTCTGTGTGGGAAACATAATGAATGAGCCTGAATTATTGAAGACAGGATGTGGGTGACAAGGACAGAGCCAACACCTGGGTTAGACAAAGGTTCCTTTGGTTGCTTCAGCGGGACTGGGAAGGGGGTGGAGGGGGGGGGGTCGCTGTCTTCATGTGCCCATATTTGTGTCCCCAGCTGCAAACAAGCTGAAAGTCAGGACGGGCTCTCTGCCTCGTGAGTAGACTCTGACTGTCTGTGTGAGTGTGTGTGTGTCCCAGAGCCAAGACAAATTCGGGTGATAAATCTGGCACCTTAAAAGAGAAACAGCGCTGTATCTCTTTATGCAACCACTGACTTGGGCCCGAGCAAAATACCCCTCCTGAGCATTTTCCTTTAATGTTTTATAATAATGATAATAAAATGGGCCCCTGCCAACTTCAAAGAGGCTTTTCAACTGGACGCTGTGGCCAGGATCTCTGGACAAAGAAGGGAGCATGGATCCAGGGAATGTGGTGTGTTGATGGAAGTTGGGAATGAGAAAGTGGAAATCAGGGTCAGACAGAGACCCTGAACACAGGGTCCCAGGGATGTTCTATGACTTTGGGAGGTTTTATAAAGTAGATCACATCTGAGACGTCTTTGACTTTATCTTCTGTTCAATCTCAGAGGATACCAGTAAGGAGGATTAAAATCAGCTCTGAGATGATGGTCAGGCATTTTATTTTATTTTATGTTTGCTCTTGGGTCACACCTGGTGATGTTCAGGGGTTACTCCTGGCTCTGCACTCAGGAATTACTCCTAGTGGTTCTGGGGGACCATATAGGATGCCAGGCATCAAACCTGGGACGGCTGCATGCGAGGCCATTGCCTTCCCCACTGTTCTATTGCTCTAGCCTCGGTGGTGAAGAATTTTAGAAGAACAATCTCAAAGACAGTTTTTCTTTGTAGTTTGTTCATTATGGGGATACAAGCAGTGAGAATTCTGCATAAAGACAGGGGGTCTTCAGCCCTCACAGTGTAAGTCCTCCTGCTGATTCTACCTCTAGGCTTGCTTATGGATAATGATTCCACCTCTGCCAGCACATGTAATGGGAACTGGCTTATGCCACAGGGACCCAAATACATGCCCTCTGGGTACTGTTTCCAGGGGGTTCCCACTCCTCCCCTGAAGAAGCCCCCCATTCCTAATGCCTTGTTCCTCTCAGGTGTCTTGATGGTTCTGTTCTCAGTAATATGGCATTTGTTCCCAGAGAAGGAAGCTGTAACATTGTAGGTGATTTTTTTTTTTTTGCTTTATTGAATTTGTTTTTGAGGGGTGGGTCACACGTGGTGATGCTCAGCACTTACTTCTGGCTCTGCACTCAGGAATTTCTCCTGGCAGAGCTTGGGTGACTATATGGGATGCTGGGGATCAAAAGAACCCAGGTTGGCCTAATGGAAGGCAAATACCCTACCCATTGTGCTATTGCTCTGGCTCCTTACAGGCAATTTTCAATACCTCTTTTGATGCCATGGAAGCAAAGACACCAGAACAACTGCTGGGGAGTTCAAGAAGATATCGAGGGGCCTGGAAGTAGTGGAGCAGTTGGGGTTCATGCCTGGCAATTGCCCAACTTAGGGTTGATCCCCATCACTGCCAAGTGTGGTTCCAGGATCCCTGGCACCACGGGGCCTGGGCACCACCGCAACCTCTGGCCCTTGCATTGACTCTCTGGCCAGGTTGGCCAAGAATGATCAATGCCCCCTCTGAAGATCTCTGGAAGACCAAGTGAAAGCACTCCCCACCCGCTGCTCCTCTGCTAAAAAATTAAACCCCCTTACCCCAAAGAGAGAAATGCAGTGTATAGAAAGGATTTATTTGACTTCAGGAAATTATGGAAGCAGGTTTTTTCCTTCTAAAAAATTTTTTTTGACTGTTTTAATCACACCCAGCAATGTTCAGGGGTTACTCCTAGTTCTGTACTCAGTAATTACTCCTGGTGGCGCTCAGTGCTCCTTATGGGATGCCAAGAATCGAACCTGGGTCAGCCACAGGTGAGACAAACTCCCTCCCTACTGTACTATTGCTCTGGCCACTGGAAGCATTTTCTTACTGTTTCTTAGGATCCTTCAAAGGTCAGAGACTGTAGGGCTGGGGGAATGGGGGTGGGGTCATTCTCCTGCAGCCCTTTCAGTCAGGATTTGTAGAAGGGGAAATTACCACTATATCCTGTCTGCGTCTAGTATCTGTGCCCAATGCCTTCTGTGGGGGCAGAGATTGGGCATCTGCTCATTTGGAAATGCCACCTGGAATAACTAAAGGCATTTACAAGGGCACGCGGATGGAAGCTGCACCATCTTATGTGCCCAAAGAACTGCTCACATGTCATTGATTTCCTGGAGCTCCTGCCCCTGCATGAAGGGTTGGATTCAATATTAGAAACTTGAAAACCTTTCTGGCTAGGAATGACCAAAAATGTTGAGAATATCCCCCTTATTTTTACCTAAAGGATAAGATAAAGGAAACTTCATCAGAAAACTTCATCAAAGTGTGCCTCTGGGGATGTGAGTGAAGTGAAGTGAAGTGAGTGAAGTGAAGTGAATTGAGTGAAGTAAAGTGAAGGAGTGAAGTGAAGTGAAGTGAAGTGAAGTGAAGTGGAGTGAAGTGAAGTGAAGTGAAGTGAAGTGAGTGAAGTGAAGTGAGTGAAGTGAAGTGAAGTGAAGTGAGTGAAGTGAATGAAGTGAAGTGAGTGAGTGAAGTGAAGTGAAGTGATGAATTCCTCTGGTACCCAGCCTGGGACCAGTCCTTCTTAAAATCCTGCGCAGACAAGAGAACACAAATCTGCAATATTCCAAAGTCTCAGGCTTGTTGTATGTAAACTTCTCTCTCCACCCATCTCTTCTCTCATTTGATTAGCTCTCGAGTGGGGTGAAACCAGACCTTTGTAGTTACACCACACCAATGAACTGGGGACATTGGTGGTGGGAAATGGGCACTGGTGGAGGGATGGGTGCCGGAACACTGTAAGACCGTAACCCAAATATGAACATCTTTGCAATTGTATATATCTCATGGTGGTATAAAAATATTAAATTAAAGAATAAATAAACGGTGGCAATCATTCATTTGTCATGAAGGGTCTGAGATGGAAGGGCCCTTGGAAATCTAGACGCACCCCTTCTCTGTGGACAGAGGAGTCCCCTGCGACTTTCCCTCCAGCAGCATGGTGTCTTGCCATGGTGTCTTGGTGTCTTGCCCAGGTCATCTACTGAATTGGTGGCAAAGCCAGGCCTCATCCTTAGCTACCCCTTGGCACCTCCTGGAGCTGCCTTCATTTTAACTATTACCCTGTCAACATCCAGGCTTCAATTGCTCCAGCTTGAAATAGGTTTTCATGATTTTTTAAAGAAAAAAAATATATCAGACTCACTTTCCATGACTCACTTTTCCAAAATATTTTGTATCAATGTATCATGTACCCAGCAAATGTATGAGCTGGAGCCGAATCACGGCCAAGGTTTTTGGAGGAGGCGGGCTGCAGGGAACTCCTAAGAGACAGGCTGCTCCTAAGAGACCAGCAGTGAACTGTTGTTTACATGTGGAGAGAGAGAGAGAGAGAGAGAGAGAGAGAGAGAGAGAGAGAGAGAGAGAGAGAGAGAGAGAGAGAGAGAGAGGAGAGAGAGAGAGAGAGACACAGAGAGAGAGGCAGAGAGAGAGACTTAGACAAACCACGGAACAAAAAATTGAGATTCTCAGTGAAGCAAGCAAGCAGGGATTGTGAAAAATGGGGTGGGGGGGAGGAAAGAGATTCTTAATGGTATATTGTTTTCAGAGCTCTACCAATTAGCAAACATCTCTTCTAAAAGGAAGAAAGAAAGCGGGAAGGAATTTCATGCCCTGAAATAGCCCCAGTCAGCTGCAAACGCTCCGGGCTTTGGGCGCCCCCTCCCCCAGGCTGGCTATGACATCAGTGCTCGTGCACCCTGGGGGCTATTGTCATGCTGATGGGCCTGGATTCTCCCACTGCCTAGGGAGACATTCCCACCTGCAGGCTGGCTCTGGGGCTCATTCAAGCCGCACTGAATTGCTCCGGAGAATAAAAGACGCGGCCTTAATTAACTACCAGGCTCGCAGCTTGATTGTGGAGTTGGCTGTGCTCCCTGCTAAAGAGGAAATGCCAGGCTTGGCGTGCAGGCCCGGGCTGGGGAGCTGCGCTCTCCTTGGGGAGTTGCCTTGGGATTCTGTCTTGTTTGGAAAATAAAATATCATCCCCGGGTGTTAGGTATCTCTGGATCACTGGTGTCCTGTTTTCCAAAGCTTCCAATGTCCCTGCCTGCACATCTTCCTGCTCTGCTTCTGGGATTCACCATTCCTGGCACACATTTCTCCCTGGCAGAGAAGGGAACTCGTTTTTATTCTCAGCGGGGCTGCTCCTCCATTTGGGGGACTGTTGGTACTGGGGGAGAAAAAGAAAAGATTCGAATCCCCCCCACCCCCAACCTATTGGATTTGGGATTGGATCTGATTTTTCAAACCTCATAACCAAGAGGTTAGGTGAAAGCCAATAATACTCACATCTTACACCCGAGTGGCTCGTAAAATAATAGTCTTTGGAGATTAGCTTGATTTCCTACTGTTGAGCTCCTTTTCTTTAATTATCAAGGGGGTCGGTTAGTGAAGGGGTGGCGAAGATTTTTTAATGTATCAGACAAAATTGAGCTTTGAGGTTGCAAAAAAGCTGCAGTTGCTGGATCTGGTTAGCGGGCCATTGTGACCAAAAGCTCATGGGGCCCGGAGAGGGAGGGGTGGACTCAGGGTGTTCTCTCCGAGGCCCATGAAGCATGTTTTGGGATTAGGAGAAACTGTTTCTTGTGGGGTCCATTCTCAAGTCTCTGATTTTCCTTGCTTCTGAGAGTGTCATCCCAGCTGATCACAACTCTGATTCCCCAGTAAAATCCTAGGCAGCCTGTGGAATCTGAGAACAGGAGAGAGTTTCCCTGGAAATAAAGTCTTTTAAGCATCATCTTAATTATCAGATGAACTTTTTAGAACATAAGAGATCATGCTGTGGCCTGTCCCTGGTGGAGAATCAATTTTCAAGGACAATGTCATCAGGTCATTGTATGTATCCTGGCCCCTGGTGAATATGCCACTAGCCAGTACTTGGTCCCCCTTCCTTGTGCAGTCTGTCAGAGTCTCCTTGATTGTGGGTCAATTAAGAGAACCCCTAGCACAGTCTCTGCCCAGGGTTTATTTCTTTTTTTTTAAAATACAATCATAAAACATCTAACAAACAATTCAGCATGACATAATGTGCACTAGACTGCATCACTATCTATTTTAAAATACATGCTACTCGACTGGGGTTTTTAAGAAGTCTTGGGTACAATGGTTCCCCTTAGTCACTAATCCCTAACTAATTAAACTTGACTTTCCTGCAGATTAAGTGAAGTGTTTTATTCCTCTCATCAAGAATCTTTGCAACTTAAGTCAGAAATTTTTCTTTCTGAACTTTAATACTCCAACAGTTTTTCTAGGGAACAACATGTGTTGGATTTCCATCTGTATTTCTAGTGCCTAATACTTGCCCACCTGTTCACGTTCAATAAAAATTAAAAAGAAATAAGCCAAACATATCAGGCCATATGCATTGGCATCCAATAACCTCTTTGCTAGTTACAGTTTCATGTTTTACGAGCTGTGTAGCCTTGGACAAACTAATTATTGTCTCTGATGCTGAGTTTCCTCATCCCTGACTTGGGAACATGAAAACTTACCTTGGTAAAAGGTCATGTGAAAGGGATGAACAAAAGGAAAAGCATATTCCTGTTGAGACGACATCAAGCAGGGGATGTGAGCACCCCAATTCTTTCCTATAAGCCTGGAATTTTTTAGAACTCTGGCATCCTTTACTTTCCCTCCTCTCTGGTCTTAGATAGGAGCAGTATGAAAAACAAAATTCATAAACCCAACTGTTATTCTTGCTAGAGCTGAACCGTATGATGCTGATGGCTCTTCCTGATTATCCAGTCAAAGAGAGAATGATGTTTACAGCTTAAGTTGAGATCACAGAATTTTTACGGCTGGAACAGAATTTAGGGAAATGGTCCAAACCCTTCATTTCACCACCTTGCTCAGTTATTCCATGGAAAAGACAAAAAAGAGAAGTAGGGTCTCTTGGTTCTCTGCCTAGCATCTTGCCTGCAATTCCCAGCTCATCTTAATACTTTACTCTTTTTTTCCCGATTTTATTTTATTTTATTATTCCCCCCCCCCCAAATATTGCCACACCATTTTAGATATACAATTGAAAAATGCTCATGTTGAGTTTTGGTTCTACAGTGTTCCAACACCCATCCCTCCACCCAAACCCATCTCCCATCACCAATGTCCCCACCTCCCTCCCCCTCCCACACCTCAACTACTTGGCGGATTCTGTATGTCATTTCTCTCCTCTTTCTCTCTCCCTCCCACCAAACTTTCCTGCTCTTCGTGGAATTCAATGCATTAAAAGACATTACTGTTTCCACTGTTTTAATGGACCGCGGCCGCTGCGGCCGGCGTACTGGGCCTCTCGAACTGGTTTTGCTCTGTTGATCTGGTCATGAGGCAGTTTCCCAGCGTCCGGACAGCAAAAATGGTGGCTAGTGTAATGGGCGAGTCTCATCCGGCTGCTTCCGGGACCCCAGAGGCGACGGGCCCACTCCCAAAAACCCGCCTGCCCTCCTGGGGGTCCCTCTTCAGCTGGGCCCCGGGCGAGCTGAGCTCCAGCCTCCCAGGCCGCTTCATGTTATGGCCGATGGCCCCCGGGCAGCTCCTGGGTGGGGCCACCAGGCTCGACAAAATGGAGAGGGGAATGGCCGAACCCTGACTCCATCTGAAGAATTCCCAGTGATTCCCGCCTCTGGGAGCCGCCTACCTGGGCTCGAACTGGTTTTGCTCTGTTGATCTGGTCGTGAGGCAGTTTCCCAGCATCCGGACAGCGAAAATGGTGGCTAGTGTGATGGGCGAGTCTCATCCGGCTGCTTCCGGGACCCCCCAGAGGCGACGGGCCCACTCCCAAAACTCGTCTGCCCCTCCTGGGGGTTCCCTCTTCAGCTGGGCCTGGGGCGAGCTGAGCTCCAGCCTCCCCAGCCGCTTCATGTTATCAATACTTTATTCTTAAATTAGCTCCTCTATTGAGTATTTGTCGGCAACTGTTGAATATAAAAAAACTGGATGTCAAAGGAACTGGGGGAAAATAGTCAAGTCTATCAAAGATAAGCTAAAATCTTAAATACATCAAGTAAGGTAGATTTTAATATATTTAAAATAGCATGCTAATGTGATTTCATTACTAGGGAAAAATCAGACAAAAGCATAACTCCTTTAGCAGAAGCAGACATGTGGACATGGGAGTGAGTGAGGGTAGGATAATGGCTTTGCTATGCATTCTGGGAGATAAAAGGAAGCCGGACTAATGAAATCATTTCATTATTTTCTCCAGGAGACTTCCCTAACTCCCATCCCAAAACATCTCTTACCCTGCTTTTCTGTCTGACCTGCTCATCGCACCTGCTATGCTCTGCTTCCTGTACATCCGTGCCCCTATGTACCAGAGGCTTGGAATCAAGTTAAAAACAAAAGGCAGACCATTAGCAGAACATCTAGAATGAAGTGGGTTTCACAAATTCTTTGGAAGAGTTCAATCTGATGAGAAGTCAGACATTAGGTAAATCTCCTAATGCTTTCCATTTTTGGATATTCTTCTTTGCCAGAATGTAAATGCAAGATGATTTGGTTAGTGGCTTAAATGCAAAATGGTAGTTTTATGAGCCATAAAACAGATCATTTAGAGCACTGGTCTCTGATTCCATGGAAAATGAGTTGTTTCTTCACTGTCTTTCATCAGACTTTTAGCATACCTATGGTAGCCTTGTGATTTTTACTATCCAAAGGGAATATTGTTGATCACGAAAGTCTGTATATTTGTGATTATACCAACATAGCAGATAGAACCTGCTACTCTCCCAGAATCATCTAGAATGTTGGTCATCAAAACATGTTGAACAAATCTTATTCTAGGACATGACTGGTATTGAGGTTCCCCGTTTCTTCCCATGTTCTGTGTTCTTCGGGACTCACAGTGATATGTTATTCAAGTTCAGTAGCATTGCCTTTACCTGTTGGCATTTTATTTCTTGCATATGGCATTAATTCAATTTATTAACCTACTTTACTAAAGGGGACTTTGATTCATCCAGTCACACAGTAATCATTCCTAGCTCTGCATTCTCCATCATTCAGCCATGGCAATAAACAGATGGAATATCAGGATCTCAGGGACAACAAATTGGCAATTATCAAAATATATCAAATGCCCCAGAAGCTCTCCAAGGGAGAGAGTTAAAAAGTGAAACTCTTCAGGATAGGGCACTTGAGTCCTGGCTCCAGTTCAATCAAGGAGCAACCCTGGTTAGACTCAGTTCCTTTGGTAACACATTTGTTCAGATTCCTACTGGGAAAGAAGCATAGGGGATTGAACTGTGTATAGTGATGTCCAATTCGAGCCTTAGACATTTCATCCTGCTCATTGCAAATGCGTGCTTGATCTGTCTCCTCTTTATGCTTTTGCTTTCTTATCTGTCAAATGGGGACAAACATCTTACTCTACCTGCTTAAGGTCTTCCTCCTCCTCTTCATCAATTTTAAGATGGTAGAATATTTGATTGCGCTCAGAAACTTAGGTCTTGGTCATCTATTTTTCAGGAGCCTTGGGGTAGTGAGCAGAGTGGGAGACTCTCCGTAAATATTGGTTGTGAAGTGAGTTAATGAATGAAGACATGCCATCCTCAGTACTGGTCTTACTTGGTCTCATTGTGTCCTACTGTCACAGAGAGAGTCAGCAAGGGCTAGGCAGGTAGTCATCATTGCAGGTGTTCTGATGTGAATGGGCTTTTAGGAATATCCTGAGATATCCTAAAATCAATTTACTAAATTGATCTTCGGATATTAGGAATATCCTGAAGATCAATGTAGTAAAGGGATGAGGATGATGGCTGAGAGTTTTCAGGCTGAAGGTTGATGATCCTCTATAAGATACTCCATTAATGAAATCAAAGAAAGTCCTTCATATTCTCCATAGACTATAACAAGCTCCTCCAACCTCCCACAAAATGCACCAGTACTATTTTAATGCCTTTTCAAGAGTAAAGCTTCTTTCAGTGTTGGGTTACAGTGACTCAGACGTTTTTTAAACCAAAGTAATAAAAGGC
Organism: Cryptotis parvus; assembly: GCA_021461705.1. NCBI lineage: Eukaryota > Metazoa > Chordata > Mammalia > Eulipotyphla > Soricidae > Cryptotis > Cryptotis parvus. The sequence continues at coordinate 64,421 of JAJIBD010007659.1, read as the reverse complement.
CAATGAATCTACCAGGGAATATAGTTTCATGGACCATTTCAGATTAGAAATGGGGACAGTCCCAAGAACTACTGAGTTCAACTTATAACTGCATTGGCCCTCCCTTTCCTCCTTTTTAAAAGATCAGTTGAATTATTCTTGGTTATGGTCAGAGAATCTTTAGGGTAAAAACTTGGAACACTCAAAAATGTGTGCTTTTTTTTCTTTTAGTGCATTATAGAACTCCTGAGACATTTTCTTTTCCTATTAGAAAATGCTTTGCTGTATTTGTTTGGCACTAGATTCTGGTCCTCAGCTGTAATGTGGGGGGAAAACAGAATTGGCTTCTCCCTATAGTCTATTAGACACTTAATAAAACACAGATGATTAAGAGACCTTTTACTGTTTCCCAGATGAATGCTTGAGATGGAGTAAGAAATAGAGGAAAAGGAATGAGGTGACACATTTCAAGATGATGCTTTAAATGTAGGACTTAGCAGTATGGTTAGCAAGGAGTTTTTAAACTGCAGCTGAGATATAGAAAAGCATTTATACCACTATATTTTCAGGTAAAAGAATAATAGCACTAAAGAGTTTGCATCTAGGCAAAAAAAATTGAATCGTGGGTAGAGAAGCTATTGTTGAATTTTGGAGACAGAAAAGAATAATTTCTATCTTTTAAAGGAGGTGCAAACCTACAAATAATGAGATGATTAAACTCCCAGGGAATGTTTGAAAATTCTGCTTAAAAACTAGAGTTCACACATATAGACAACCTAATTGCATTTCAAGGATTACATATTCAAGTAGAAAATTTAGGGTAAGAAAAAGGAAATCAAGTTGTCCTTGTTTCTTTATGGTATTTGACTTGTATTACTTGTATCACTTGTCTTCCCGTTGTTCATCGATTTACTCGAGCGGGCACTAGTAACATCTCCATACGTCCTGGTCCTGTCTCGTGCTAGAGTAGTCCGAGGGCATCTGCTCACTCCAGGAACACAAGAACCTCAAACATGGAGAGATAATTCTGAATTTCCATGGAGTATGGCGTGAAAGTACAGAATTCAAATGTGCCATAGCATGCCCTATGGTCAAGGAGCAAATTCTTTAAGATAGAGAGAAAGGAGAGGGATGCAGAGGTCCTGGTCACCAGAAACTACTGAGTAAGTAAAACCCTTTCCCTGTACCACTTAATTATTCATTTACTTATATATGTCTGTCTGTCTGTCTGTCTGTCTGTCTGTCTGTCTGTCTATCTATCTATCTATCTATCTATCTATCTATCTATCTATCTATCTATCTATCTATCTATCTATCTATCTATCTACATCTTTATATATCATCTACAAAACTAACTCTATATAAATCTACTATATCTAACTATATTATATTATACACTCCATCATCTATCTATCTATCTATCTATCTATCTATCTATCTATCTATCTATCTATCTATCTATCTATCTATCTATCTATCTATCTATCTATCTATCTATCTATCTATCTATCTATCTATCTATCTATCTATCTATCTATCTATCTATCTATCTATCTATCTATCTATCTATCCATCCATCCATCTATCTATCTATCTATCTATCTATCTATCTATCTATCTATCTATCTATCTATCTACCTATCTATCTACCTATCTATCTCTATTATTTATTTATTTAAAAACCAATCATTTACTTTTAGTTTTGGGACCACACCCATTACTCCTGGCAGAATAACTCCCAGCAGTGCTTGGGGAGCAATACAGGACAAGGGAACCTGGATCAGCCTTATGCAAGGCAAGTGAAGTAATACCCACTGTGCTATCTATCTAGTTTATTTGTATTTAAAATTATTTTTGTTTTTATTTTGCCCACATATGAGTGGTTTGGGGGATTATCAGTTTCCTTCACCAAGCTCTATCTAGTTCACACTTGACTGAGTCACTCTTTGTAATCTTTCAAGCTTTCAGATACCGGAATTCCTTCTTTTGCATTCTTGTTCTTGTTCTTATTCTTGCTTTTGTTCTTGTTTTTCTTCTTGTTCTTGTCTTATTGTTCTTGTTCTTGTTGTTCTTGCTGTTCTCATTTTTGTTGTTCTTCTTTTCCTACTCCTCCTCCTTCTCTTCCTCCTCCTCCTTCTCCTCACTTTCCTCTTCCTCCTCCTTTCTTCTTTCTTCTCTTCCTCTTCTTTATCCTCCTCCTTCTCCTCCTCTTCTTTTATCATTTTCATCGCACCTGACAATCCGACTGAGTGCTCAGGGCTTACACCTGGCTCTGTGTTCAGGGTCATTCCCTGCAGACTTGAGGGCCATATGGAGTTCCAGAGATTGAACCTGAGTCAGTTTTTTGCAAAGCAAGTGCCTTACCCACTGTACTATCTCTTTGGCCCCTCTACACTCTCTTTTGTAAAACATTACTTACTATCTCTAATAGAGTCTTCTAATTTGATGCTGATTTTATTAGATATAATTCTTCTGCAAAGTCCCATTACTGCCTCAGAGATTTGGAAACTGAAAAACTAAGTTTGTATTTAACACAAAAGTCAGCCATGGTGATCAGATAAATGTCTATTAGCATATAATCTTTCCTCCTGGATTATATTTTAATGAATAGTTTTAGACCCCTTGTTATAAAATGTTGAAAGAAAATAGAAAAACCCAGTTAGTGCTATAGAGAAAAATTTCCAAGTTTCAAAATTCTGTTCAGAGAAAAATTACTTGGTGTATAAATAAAAAATTCTTTTAGCTTCCTATCAAAATTCTGGAGTGATGTAAACAATGCTTTCATTTGTCTTTTGGGTAAGGGTTAAAAAAGTGTTAGGGTATAGAAGTAATTTAATTTTTTTTCCACTTCTCACCCCCAAACTGTCAGTGTATAAAACATATAAAGTCAGCAATTGCCGTTATGTTTTGCCTTAATGATCATTCTTCCTTTAGGGAAATTGGCCCGAGGGCTTGATAACCCCAAAGAACGCTCAAAATGAAGAAACAGAATGGTGAATAGCTGGGACATACTTTTTTTGTCTTTTTTGGGTCACACCTAGCAATGCTCAGGAGTTACTCCTGACTCTACACACAGGAATTACTCCGGCAGTTCTCAGAGGACCATATAGGATGCCAGAGATCAAACCCAGGTTGGCTGCATGTAAAGCAAATGCCCTCCGCACTGGACTATCACTTCAGACCAAACTAGGACACTTTCACATCATTAGATTCCATTTTTTTTCTGTTAATAGAACTCCATTGAGTTCTACGTCTGGGTCTTCTGGGTGAGTAGGATTGTATTTCTCCTGACTGCTTCTGTAGGTTTCCCCCGTTTCCTGTGTGTATCCTCTCTCTGTTCTACATTGAAGCCCTGTCTAACTCCCTCAATGCTGACATGTAGCATTGTTTTAGAACCTGTGCATCTTGGTAAAGACTTAGCAGATACACTTATTTCTACATAATAGTCCATGTCAAACTGGGATTTGCAAGATACTTTCAGGGAATTTAGTAGGAGGTACACATTCTTCAATAAGTTAAGGAACATATAACTATTTACCTTCACATCTTCAGGCTTGGTAGATACTGGTTAAGAGTGGGAGGGACACAATGGAATACTATGCAGCTATTAGGAAAAATGAAGTTATAAAATTTGCCTATAAATGGATGGACATGGAGAAGATTATGTTGAGCGAAATTAGCCAGAAGGAGAGAGACAGACACAGAATGACTGCATTTATCTGCATAACATAAATATGTAGGTACATGTTATGATACCAATATCCAAGGTCAAGTGAAACATATATCAGGAGGTCTTGTCAAAGGTGGAAATTATCACAAACGTGTGGGAGTCAGAGGCTAGGTAAGACAGAAAATGGAACAGTGTGCTAACAATTGTCGAGGGTACTAATGCCAACCTAGAACTGAGCATTAAATAGAGGCAAAAAGATACACATGACAACCCTTTAATGTATGTTCTGTAATCCATAGTCTGGAAGGGAAGGAAAAGAGAAAGAGAGAGAAAGGGAAAGAAATAAAGAACCTGCCATGGAGCAGGGCTGGGGAGGGGGAGGGAACCGGGAGCGTTGGTGGTGGGAGATGGGCACTGGTGGCGGGATGGGTGCTGGAACACTGTATGACCAAAACCCAAATATGAACTTTTTAATTGTATATCTTTGAAATTGTAAAATTAAAAAAATTAAGTTAAAAAAATAAAAATAAAAAATAAAATAAAAAAAGAGTGGGAGGGGATGGGAAAAACCATCAAGTATCCAAACTATTGGCAATCAATTAGGAAGACTTACTTTGTGGAACTTTCTAAATCTAAAGGCCATCTTCTCCTATGCCCTAACATTAGGTTCAACAATACCAACCCATGCTGCTAAAAATAACTCTGCTGGGTCTAAGAGGGACAGAAGAGAGGAAAAAAGAATAAGAAAGTAGAGTGGTGAGTTTCACTGTTCTTTCTGCCAATATATACAAACCCACATCCAAACCATATCTCATTTACATGTCTGTTTATTTTATTTTCATGGCTGTCTGGGAGCAAGGGGCCTTTCTTTTTTCTCTAGATGGAGACAAAGAAAGAGCAAGATAAACTCTGACCCTTCTTACCTCCTCCTAATGTCTGGGCTTTCCATACCCATGTGGGTATGGCCCACAAACTCCTTGTCCATGTGTGTGGGTATTTGGGACCCTGTGGATCTCTGAAGACTGGGAAAAATAGTGTGGATTCTACCGTGAGAAGAATTTTTGAGGGGTCATTTTTCACTCCCAAAGCTACCAATTTGGCTTTGGTTTTAGGAAGATTTGCACTTAGATGGAAAGAATAGGCCAGGAGGCAAAAGTCCTTTCATAGAAAGAGAAATTTGAATTATAGATAGGGTTGAGCTGATGCTATCAACCCTGAGCCACAATTATTGATATTATTGTTCTTGTAACAATAATTGGAGGAATAAAGATTCCTGTTATAAGATTCTTGTAACAATAATTGGAGGAATAAAAATTCCTCCAGTACTTTGTAAATATTAAAGCATTTATCTTAATAGCCACAGAATGACTCTGGTTCCCATTCTACAGAATAGGAGCATGAAGCCCAGAGAAGTTCAGTCACTGGTCCAAGGTCACAAACTGGTCTATAAAAGAGCTTGATTTCAGTCCAGATATATTTCTTTTAAGCCCTTTACTCTTAATTTATGCCATGCTTTAAAGCCACTGTACATTCCTCATGAAGTGACCTCTCTTATTCCATGTCACAGCTATTGTACTCAGTTCTGAAAATGATCACATGGTTTATATATATATATAAAAACAGATGAGGAAGTGATAGGCATTAAAGTGGGGGATGCCTAGATCACCCATGACCCCAGAGTAGGGTAGAGGACAGAGAAGAAAAGAAATTGATGGGGGAGTCATAGAGGAAGTTAAAAAATGGGAATTAATGAGAAAACAGGGACCTGAAGTACATAGGAATTGCAGAGGAGTAGTTTAGCTGGATATCTGAACCACAGAGTCAACAACATTGCAATCTTGGGCTCCAAATGAACCAACCTTAGAAATGCATCTTTCAAGGTGTGGGGAGGTGACCTGGGAACAGTGGTGGATCGACGTTGACATTTCTGGAGACATGAGTGCTAGAATATTACATGTCTAGACTCAACTATCAACAACTTTGGAGATCATTGTTCTTTAATAAAAATTTAAAAATCGAATTGTCTAGATTTTTTTAAAAAACTCAGAATTTAGGATGATTTTTAATTACTCAAGGGGAGTTGTCAAAGGTCAAGCGGGCATTGCGAATGCTTTTCCAGCTTCTGCCGCATTGGCCAGTGTTGCTGTTTTTCTCTCTTTGAGGTCTTTCTTTATTGCTTCTCTGTGCTGCTTTGTGAGCTTGGATGTTAGCTTCTGGTTGCCTGAGGCTCGCGCCTTGCCACATTGGTGAATGAGCTTGAGAGCTTTTGAAGACAGGCAAAAAAAATTTTTTTTTGTGACTTTCTCTCAGCGTTCCTCGCACAATCATGGAGTGCTGAACCAGTCAGTTGTATATTTTGTCTATGTTGTTAATGATGGCATCTTCACATGTTAGCACTGGGCCATGGGTCCTGATGTGGAGTTCTTTGGCTGATCTTTTCAGTCCTATCTTGGCATTAAAATCACTGACTATGATCTTGTAGAAGGTGTGGTCTTCTTTATAAAACTCCTCCAATTCCATGTAGAATTTCTCAATTTCTTCTTCCTTGCATGTGGATGTTGGTGTGTAGACAACGAAGTTAGAAACTGTTGACTGTGAGCCACATCTATTCAAGTATAATTGTCAATTCAGTTTGTTAGGCACTCAAATGAATCAATGCTCATGGCCAGGTTTGTGTTGACAAGGACACTGACACCACCAATGCCTCTTTTCGTTGCATGTTCCAAGGAACAGTTCTTTGGTGTCGAAAACGGCCTGATGTGATTAATGACTTCTTGTCTCGGTCAGACCAATGATATTGTACTTTATCTTTCGTTCTTGCACCATCAGGTCCTCGATATATGCTTCTGATGCCAGCATATGTGCACTGAAAGCTCAGACAGTCATTTTAGTCCTTCTTCATTTTGGCAGCCTGGTTTGGTCCTGAGATTTTATCAGCCTGTCCTTGCTCATCCTTATTAGTGCTGCCATATTTAGGGCTCTTTCAGAGTCAGGGGATGAGACCCATTGTTTTTACTGGTTTTGCATATCAAATATGCAACAGACAGCTTGCCAGTATGGGCGGGATACTCTTGGTAGTTGTTTGGGCTCTCTGAGAGGGGCGGGTGGAATACTCTTGGTAATTTACTGTTGAACCACGTGGCCTCTTCATGGCTACATGCAATAGGGAGAGCTGGTAGCAGCTCTGCCCCGTGTATCTGTGTCTCAAAATATAAATAAATATTTTCATTCATTTATAAATATATAAATAAATATAATATATAATATAATATGAATATGTGACCCAAAATATAAATAAATGTTGGAATTTATTAAGTATTAGCATTTACATTGTGAAAAACATATTCTTATACACTGCTGTTGTTTAAATTTTTTAAAAAATTACCTCCCTTAAGGTGCGAAATGAGCACTGGCGGAGGGATGGGTGCTGGAACACTGTATGAACGAAACCCAAACATGAACATCTTTGTAATTGTATATCTCACGGTGGTATAATAAAATACTAAAAAAAAAATCCTAAATAAATTATTGTTAGATGAAAAGAAAAATTACCTCCTTGAAAACCAGGTGCCATTTTCTTCCTTGGATAGATTCCATAGCTTTGATCCAAACCTTTCCTGATGCATGCTCTCTCAACACCCGCACGCCTGTTGGCAGTCAACTGTGCCTCAGACCTTCCTACACATCAGGCTGACCTTAGCAGTAGGGGATTTTGAGAAATTGGGTTTTCTTAAAAATCAATTCTGTTTTTCAAAACAATTTCTCTGTCATTAAAGTAACTTGTTTCTCTCTAGCCTATTGATTTCAAGGGGCTCATATTCCATTCTTATTCCATCCTTCAGAATGTGTTAGGGGTTTGCTTCTCTGTCTTCCTTTACTCCAGCTCTTTCTTAAATGAAAACGGTGGTGATTTGAGTGAAGATAGTCAAGGCCTACTGGGGAATGGTATGCTGGCCCCACAGAGTGAGAAAAGTACTCTGGTGAAAGATTTTATGTTTTTCAAGAAGAATAAGAAATCTCCACATAAATCTCTATAAACTCTGCCTGGAACATGAAGTAGGGCTTTGAAAATGGGCTTTAATCCCAGGCAGAACCATGAACAAGTCCATGCCATGATAGATTTTGGAACTGTCCTGCTGAAATGCCAACCCAGCAGGGAAGTGGATTCTGCCTGGATGGAGCTTTCTCAGCCAGGTCACCTCCAGGGTCTGGAAGAAGAATGCCACGAACAGAGTGATGTTAGTTTGTTGTAAAAGCAGCAGTTCCCAAAGGGCTGCTGAGGAACACAGGAACTTTTATCCTCTAGGTCTCTAGCTCCTTTGTTTCTGGGAATATTTGACCTTCATGGATAGGAGCAAAGTGCCTGAGCATTCACTTATTCATGATGGAAGGACCCAGAGCTGTGTCCCTTGGGCTCTTGCTGTGTGGCCCCTTCTGTGTTCTTATCTCTGTCCCCGCCATTTCCTCTTTCCGACTGTGTTCCTCACTGGGTTGCAGCCTCAGTTTTCACGTACCTCCTGTCTCTCATTACACTCAGTTTTCCAGAGTTGGGGCAACTTTGCAGTCTACCTAGATTCACTGGAGGAAGCCTTCCTTCATCCCCAGCCTGTGATCTCTAATTGCGAGCTCATTTTCTTTTTTTTTTTGGCTTTTGGGTTACGCCCAGTGATGCTCATGGATTGCTCCTGGCTTTGCACTCAGGAATTACTCCTTGCAGTGCTCAGGGGACCATCTGGGATGCCAGGATCTAAATTAGTTTAACAACATGAAGGCAAATGCCCTACCCGCGGTGCTATCACTTTAACCCCAATTGTGAGTTCATCATATGGAGATGGCCAGCATCTTCTCTAGAAGGTAGAGTTATTCTATAAGATACAGGTTGATAAATGTATAATGAAGCTGTCTAGGGCAAACTGATCCACCTTGTCAAAGATTTAGGAGGGTTTTTTTTAATTGTACACTGTCTTTGTTGAGAACTGACAGAAAAGGGAGGACTTTCTTCACAGGCTGTTTTCTGTTTATGCTCTTCTTAGTTTTAGCTTATATCCTGATATGTATTTGGAGCTGGAAAATAAATGACTAGTAGCAAATAAAGGCATGAATCTGGTAATGCAACAACACGAAGATAACAGCAGCATACAAAATATGTTTCTGCATGTTGATTATTTGCTAGGCAGCGCTGAGATTTTGGTCTTTGTGACTTCCATCTTAGGATGCAAACACAGATTTAAGGAGAAGAAGAGCATTGGTGTCTCCTTGGTCAGTCATGTTTAACTTATGAATTTCCGTGTGTGAGATTTCTTTTGAAATCTCAGTCTCCTGGGTCGGTTCCAAGCGTCATTGCAACTCTTGTTTTCTGACTTGTCTTGGAATTCTCCATCTTGCCCAGTAGCCAATTCAATCTGTGACTTTGCAGCTGAAAATAAACCCAAAGGGAAAGAGCCCAAGAACAGTTTACCAACAAACGCCCATTTTTCATTTTGTGAAAGTTAGGGGAAATATTGAAGACCTAAAAATTAGATGAAATGTAAGCGCATGAAACAATATTTTAGGTCAGGGATGGGTGAGGAGCTTTTTTTGAATTTCTTTCCAGAATATGGACAAACACATCCAATGCTTCTCACCCTAGATTTCAAAATGTCTCTTATTTCTGATTCTTGCCTGGGGGGTGGGGTCATTGCTATGGTGAGTGAGATGATCACAGTCTCCTCTCCCTTGGTCTCAAGTAAGACGGAGCTAAAGTGTTTTTGGTTATGTTGATGGTTATTTCCTTGAGAGTTACTAACTTAAGCTGCTGTCAATGAGATTGGGGAATTCTCATCTGCTTAACCTCTTCCTAGTTTGTGTTGGGTGGCAATTGAGTTAGGCAGGGAGCTAGGGAAGGGCCCCCATGGAATGGAATTCCTTGGAAGTAATAACCAACTAGCACTAAAGCTACCAGGATGCACCTTGTAGACACAGGAACTAGGACTTGATAATACCGTTATTTGGCACCAGGGCAGACCCAGAGAATGCTGGATCTCCCTTGCAGAGAAGCTGCAGCAAGAAAGGACTATCCAAGAAGACTATGGATTCACCCCAACTCTGCCTCTTCGGCAACCACGTTAGCAATGGACTCTTACTAGGTAGAAAGTCCATGAGGGGTGGGGCAGCTTGGGAGAAGCCCTATCGAAGCCAATTTGAACAAATGAAATGCGTGCATATGCTGCTCAGCCTATGTGCTGCTGTGTCCATGGTCACGGCCATGAGGCCTGAGCACAGTGGTATGCCCTCTTGAGTATATACTACATATGCCCTCTTGAGTATATACTTCCATAGTTTTAATGCTGGGATGTATACTGAGACTCTCTCCATATGTTCTCTCTTGAGTGTGTTGCTCTCTCTCTCTCTCCCTCTCTCCTTCCTTTTACCAAAACCCTCCAAATAAAATCTCTTTTAACTTCACACCTGTCTCTTCCTGAAATGCTTTACTGTGAGAAGTCAAGGACCCAAAAGGCCTGCGTAGGGCCTAGAACTAATTTTCCTTTCCTGCAAAGAAAATTCCTCACTCCAGCCTGAGCCCATGGCTCCCTGAGAAATTGGGTAGTGGGGGATTAACTCCCATACTGAGCAGAACAAGTGGACGTCAGGTGTGGCTTGATCATACCTTACTGGGTCTGGTGGGGCTGGAGGTTGAAATCATACAGAGGCTCATCGCAGACTTTATCAGTCTTAACTTCCCAGCTGGTCCTGGGGGGCAGAGGTGGATAGGCAGAAAGTGACTCTCTCTCTTCTCCAATTCACATAAGTCACTCCGGGGAGGGAGGGGGGGGGATGGCATTACAGTGATGCTCTGAAGATAAATTATGCTTCTGAAGCCTCTTATTTCCTTGACCATTCTCAGCAAGGTGCACTCTCTGCATTTGAACTATTGCTTGTTTTTCCAACTTCTGCATTACATAATGCCTTTCCATTACAGATGTCTTGGTCTGTGTGGTAGAAAATATTACCATTCTCCCAGTGCAGTCTTTCCCAGAGTGGGTGATACCATCCTGTTGGAGGTGCCAGAACTATGGGGGAGTAAGTAGTAGCCTTGGGGGGTATTTTCTCTTAAATAAGTTATATTTGGAGTGGGGGTACTGAGTAATTTTTTTTCTGAAAAGGGAATGGTAGGCTGAATGGGTTGGGAAACTTTGTCCCAATACAACTCACATAAAAGGTTATTATCTGCAAACAAAATAATTCAAACAAAAACAAATTATTGACTAATAACCAATAATTATTAATACTTCCTAAGTGTTCAAAATCATTGGAAGACATGTGGATATGAGGATGAATAATAAAATAAATGAAGAAAGAAAACAGTGGTATTTGCAGATATAATTTACTGCAATCACACATGAGACATATTTCTATTAGGATACTGGGTAAAGCAAAGGTTGCTTTTTCCGAGAATGTTGGAAAGAGGGGCAGAAGAAAGAGTAAACCTGAATTCATCCTCTATGAATAATAAAGGATCATTCCAGTGAATGTGGACCAGATTCTTGGCCATAGCAGGGGATGGAAGGGAGGGAAGGCAGGTGGTCCCAACGGAGTCCTTTGGGGCCAGAGATAGTGTAGGGGTAAGGCTGTCTTGTACGCAATAGAGCCCTGTTTGAATGTCAGCACCACATATGGTCCCCTGAGCACTGCTGGGATGATCTCTCTTTACTCTAAACACGAGCAAAGAGTAACTCCAAAATAGGACTGGATGTGATGCCCAAGCAAAACAGAAGAAAACAAAAGAAGCCAGTGGAGTCCTTTGGCCATGAGACTTTGTAATGTTGAAGGACCTTATACATGGGTCAGCTGTCAGAGAGCACTGGAGCTCTCTGAACCACTGGGTTGAGAATGAACCCACCAGTGTATAAAGCTGGTCTTGTAATTACCAAGAAAGTACCACTTGGAGCCTGCACAGTCAACTTTCTTGCCTCCAAAATGAGGCAGTTTTTGCTGCACAAAAATCCTAATTGATGGTTTGAGGTTACTGTTGTTATCCAGAGATAACACTCTAAACACAGAGATATGCACTCGAAAAATGAGTTTTGTTTGCCTTCCAAACTTGAAGCGCATTTATTTTTATCCTAGTAATAGTCATATCAACTCATAAACAGAACTGAATTTATATGGTGCAATCAGGCCCAAGACTTGACAGAGAGGCTGATGGTCTGCAAATACGCGCAGGAACATAAAATAAATGAAGACTGGGACAGTACTGCCTCAAAGCTGGTAAGGGAAGGAATAATGGCCTGAGACAAAGGACAGGGCTATTTTTTTCAGACTAAACTTAAAAGCCCTTCTAATCCTGAGAGCATCTGGGCTGTATTGCAGATTCCCTAGAGAGGTACGGGAAAGGCTTCTTGAAGGAGCTCGTGGGCAGGAAAATGAGCTATTGGAAGGTTGAAAATAAGGGAAATTGGAGGAGAAAAAAAGAGTAGTAACAAGCAAGTGGATGTGGGCAACGATTTGCAAACTCAAGTGGGAAACAATGACCTTTGGGAAACAGGCTGGAGAATGGCTTTCTGGTTCCCAGGTACAAAGTGTCACTGCCAGTGACCTTGGAACTCAGAAGTCTCCATGGCCTTTTGAGGAGTAACATTGTCTTTGCACCTACTTTGTATGTGTGGCACCGTTGGACTCTCCCTTCACATTCCAGAAAGCTATGAGAAGAGGAAAGGAAAATGACTCACATAGATTGAACATTGAGTAACAACGCAGGGGTTGCTTCACATTTTCACCAAGATATCAGAACAGCTCTCCCAAGTATCACTTGTCTTCCCATTGGTCATCAATTTGCTTGATTGGGCACCAGTAATGTCTCCATTGGTTGGGAATGAGGTCCATTATAGTTACTGTTTTTGGAATATTGAAAACACTACGGGTAGCTTGCCAGGCTCTGCTGTGGCTCTGGGTTCATCCCAGGGGACCCAGTTCATTCCAGGGGACCTTTTTCTATGTCAGACCATCCACCATCCAGGGCCCACAGGGCAGAGCCCTGGGTGTGGACAAGCCTGTCTCTTGTCTGCCACCTGCCCACACAGCCAGTTACTGCAGTCACACCTGCAACACCTCGAGGGGCAGACTGTCCCAAGTAACTATGATGTAATTCTTAGAGTCTCTCTCCCTTGGTGTAAAATGAAGTATATGAAGGTTCTCGAGGGTGCAGGAAAAAGTATTGTGGAGAGACAGAGTTCTCCAACTCGGCTCCAAATATGTTATTCTGTCTCATGACAATCTCCTACCAAGGTGTTCTCAACCAGTTCTGGAAAAATTTGCTTCTCCCGGGCCATTGCTTATAATCGGCTGGGAGAGTTTCCATAATGAAAGTCTGTGCTTGCAGGTGGTGGACAGACAGTTGACACATGAGCAGTGGACAGACCTCCATTTTTCTTTCTTTCTTCAGTTAAGACTCTGAATTGGATCCAGCTGTTATTTGATGCACAGGCCCAGAGACCCCAATATCCTGCACTTTGTTTTCCTGGAAGTTATTGACTATTGTTAGCCAGGAAGGCTAGATTGGAACTCCCTTAAAGAACTCAAAAGGTGGTCAGTGAGCACCCAGGAGCAAGGTCACGATATAGCAGAGTCAATGATAGTTCAAGATGTAGCTTTGGTTTGGGGTCTGGCTATATCCATGTCTGGACTCTAACGGGAATGATCTTTAGAGAGACTTACAATCTTCATTCTTTATCCCTTGCTAAAGGCAAATTATCATGTAAACATTTTAAGAATTATATTCATCATTTTATCAAATCAAAATTAGGGTCGGAGAGATAGTCCAGCAGGTAGGGTGTTTGCCTTATACGCGGCTGGCCTGTGTCGGCCAGAGTTTGATCCCCGGCATCCCATATGGTCCCCCCAGCACCGCCAGGAGTGATTCCTGAGTGCAGAGCCAGGAGAAACCCCTGAGCATTGCTGGGTGTGACCAAAAAAAAAAAAAAGCAAAATTATATGCTTGCTCCTGGGCTTAACTACTTATAAACGCATGATCAATTACCATTAGCATCATTTTGGGAGTCAGGGGTATTTGAGGCCCCACCCAATGGTACTTAGGAACTACTTCTGGCTCTGTGCTCAGGTGTGACCTCTGATAGTGCTCAGGAACCCTATGTGGTACTAGGGAATGAACCATGATTGACTGTATGCATAACCCTGAACTGTCTCTCTAGAGACATCACCATCATCATCGTGTTTTAAATCTCTTGCATTTTTGGTGTCCTTTTGCTTGTTTTCTAGGTCCTTTAGGTTTACTTTCTGGCAGGGTAAGAACATATTTATTTCTCTGGCTAGAGGCAGCAAAATTGAACTTTAAGTTAATCTTTTCAATTATCATCATTAGCTAATGACAATAGAAATATTTGTTGGATACCTGCCCCTAAATGCTAGAAATCAGTTTTATTAGAACTTACAGAAAAAAAGGATAGGAAAAGAACAAAGTTGTGAGATGACTGAGAGATTTTCCATTTTCTGGTGCCTTACTGTAGAATTACTCTGTTGCCTCTTATATTGCTTGTACTGCTTTGTACTGCTTGGTTTCTCTCTCTCCCCCCCTCCACCCCCTCTCTCAGTTCTTGAGCTGTGCTCAGGGCTACTTCTGGCTTGGGGCTCAGAGATCACTTCTGAAGGACTCTCAAGCAGACGTGCTAGTGATTGGGACGTATATTGCTAAGACAAGCCCCTCATCTGCCGCTCTTTTCTGCTCTTAGTCTCCTCTTTAGTCTTTTGAATTTGTGGCTGGAGGAGCTGACCATTTGGCCTGGCGCCATGATAGACTCATCCAGAAATAAGGTTTTGAAACTTCTTACTCAACAGCAATGACAGAGGCATAACCAGGCATGGATCATACCTATATAAATAAACTTGATCAGATACAAAGCCCCTTACAAATAAACTTGGGACTCAACTGACATTTAGCTTCTAAATATCAGCTGTGATAGACGGTTGTGGTGAGTTCTTCCATTCTTTTTTTTAAGGATTCAAGGCCTCATTCCCAGAGGAATAATGAGTGTCAGCCCACTGGCGCCCAAGGAGCTAACACAATGGGCAGATGTCCGAGGCCCACTGGCCCTGTCCCAGATGCAAACAATAGAACACTAGCCAACTTTTACTAAAGAGAATTTCTGAAGCCATGGTATTGCCTTGGCCAGCCAAAAAATGCATTATGAGACCACAGATATCCACAATAGTCTCACTTCATAAAGAAGGAGGGTCTGGGGCAGGGGGAGAAGGGGAGGGCTGAGGGGTGGGGGGGCACAATATGGGCTGATGCTTTCAATGAAGTTTGAGAAAAACTGCTCAGAAATATTGTTTTTCTGCCCTTCTGAATGATGGATTTCTTCAGTTTTATGAAATTCTGGGAGTCATTCCTTTAGGGTTGCTGCTATATGAACATTACTGGGTACCAAATAAGCAGAATGAGGCTTAAGCTGCTCCCTGGTGGTTGGTGTCATCTCATGGGTCTCTTCCACTCTCACTGGTCTTAACGGAAGCATTTCTAGTGGCAATACTCAGAGAGTCAGATTTGGGAAGGAGTTTTAGTAAAACTTTACATGGCCATGGATTATTTGGTTCCTTAAAATTGCCTCATGCCCAATGACTCACTGCATGAGAGTACAAGAGATGCTATTTTATAGCCTCTAAAATGGATGCAGGTTTCATTTAGGATAAGCATGTTTTATAGTTCCTAGAATCTTGCCTGTTTGTATATTTTATGTACTTCTTTCGTGTAGACGCTCTTTCCTTAAGGTAAATAGAGCAGGTATTGGTTTTCCTTTTACAGGCGGCCTAGTTTATAAATGATTGGTCATGGAGCATGAATGGCAGCTGGAGGATGGGGGGGGTGCGGGGAGTGGGGTCTTCTTACTCCAGGGCCCCCTGTGTTGTCTACCCAGCTCCTGCTCAGACCGGATAGGCTGCCCTTAGTTTCTTTTCTTTTTTTTTTTTTACAATTACAAAGTTCATATTTGGGTTTTGGTCATACAGTGTTCCAGCACCCATCCCTCCACCAGTGCCCATCTCCCACCACCAACGTCCCCGGTTCCCTTCCCCCTCTCCCAGCCCTCCTCCATGGCAGGTTCTTTATTTCTTTCCCTTTCTCTCTCTTTCTCTTTTCCTTCCCTTCCAGACTATGGATTACAGAACATACATTAAAGGGTTGTTATGTGTATCTTTTGCCTGTATTTAATGCTCAGTTCTAGGTTGGTAATAGTACCCTCGACAATTGTTAGCACTCTGTTCCATTTTCTGTCTTACCTAGCCTCTGATTCCCACACATTTGTGATAATTTCCACCTTTGACAAGACCTCCTGATATATGTTTCACTTGACCTTGAATATTGGTATCATAATATGTACATATATATTTATGTTATGCAAATAAATGCAGTCATTCTGTATCTGTCTCTCTCCTTCTGGCTAATTTCACTCAACATAATCTTCATGTCCATCCATTTATAGGCAAATTTTATAACTTCATTTTTTCTAACAGCTGCATAGTATTCCATTGTGTAGATGTACCAAAGCTTCTTTATCCAGTTATCGATTCTAGGGCACTCTGGTTGTTTCCAGATTCTGGCTATTGTGAATAATGCTGCTATGAACATAAAAGTAGGGATAGTGTTTCCGCTGCGTATTTATGGCTTCCCAGAGTATATTCCCAGGAGTGATATGGCTGTCCCTAGTTTTCTCCTACTCATTCTTTGTTTGCATTCAGCTCTGGTCAGGGCATCCTTATAAATGGGAGAAGAATGGAGCTGAGACAAAATTATATTTCTATATTATACCTGGGGCTAAAGATTCTTCCTTTTCTTTCATGGATGCATTAACATCTGGACGAGTTAGTTGTCCTAGAGAAATGTTTGACTCACAACTTTAATAGGGGAAATAAAATGGCTTCCAGGGGGCCAGAGAGGTAGCACAGAGGGTAGGGTCCTTGGCTTGCATATGGCTTACTTGGGTTCAATCCCCAGCATCCCATAGGTCCTCTGAATATGGCCAGGAATAATTCCTGAGTTCAGAGTCAAGAGTAAGCTCTGAGCATTGCAGGGTGTGACCCAAAAACCAAAACCAAAACAAGCAAACAGAAAAAGTCTTCTAAAGTCATGATTTTTAGAGGTAAGGGTTCCCATTGAATACTGAGCTCTGTCAATCACAGTAAGACCAAGTAGAGAGGAAAGCGCAGATGCATTGAACAGGCTTGGACACAAAACAGAAACACGTTAAAACTTGCATTGGTTTTACTTTTTGGTTTTAAAGTGGTGTTTTCTCACTGAATATTTACAAACAGTCCCCTTTGGGGCATAATTTTGAAAGCTAAGATGACTTTTGTTAAATTAGAGGAAAATAAAAAACAGAATTATACCGGGGCCCCTCACCCCCCACCCCTACCATCCCAGCTTCCAGAAGTGTCCAGCCAAAGCCTGAGTTCTAACCCTCTCTGATTTGGAATGGGTTCTCTCCTTGGCAAAAGCATGCTCGCCCATCCCTGCTGGAAGTCTCTCAAGAGACTTGGTTCCAGCTTTCAAAAACTTGCAGTCCAAATATGTTTGGCTCCACATCTGAACCTTTGTGTAATATTTGACATCTATTAGAAATGACCAAGTCGGCTTCAGAAACCTAAACATCACTGACTGCGTGAAGTCAGAGCCATCCTGCCACCGTCTAAGTTCAGCAAACACTAAACAGGAGTGAAGATGCCACTTGAGTGAGAGTCTACTCACAGTTTTGGCAAGATACTCAGGAATCTCTGGAGAGGCTGATGAGGAGAAAGACGGGTATATCTCAAGCTTTTTCTTCAAATCTGTTCTGTTCCTGTGGCTACTGGAGTCCAAGACCTCTGAACAAGAGCTACTGAAGTTGTCTATAACTCAGTGAAATTAGAGTTCTTTTTAAAAAAAATTACAAAGTGACAATTTTTTCCTAATGTGACTTAGCCCCATGAAGGTAAGTCACCAAATAAAAAAATTACTATGGTGTCTTCGCCGAGAGACTGGCAGTCTAGAGGCTGGGAAACCTGGATGAATTTGATCACAAAGACAGCAAAGCATGTACAGATCAGATAAGTATTAATCCAATTTGGAACCCTCTAAAGAACAGAGAGGAAATGGCCAATTAGATCTGACCTTACAGCTCAGAGGACCTGGGAGTGGCCGGTGAACTTTTCTGGTTTGGTTGTTTGTTTCTTGGAAGGATGCTGTAACGCAGAAAAGCTGCCTACTACATTTTTCTTTTGTAAGCTTTGTGGGGATGGTAACCTTGCAAATTGTTTATGAATGTCAAAGGCTTGTGCATTTGCTCTCAAGAAGTGACATATGGTACATCCATTGGAGAAGGCAGGAAGGAGCAGGGAAAAGGCAGGGCCCAGGCCTCACTCTTCTGCCACTTAAAAACAGCGTGACCTTGAGATAAATCACTTAATTCCTTTGAGCCTCAGTTTCTTCCACCGTAAATGACTCCTCTAATATCTTTTTCAGAGTGTCGTGAAAATGGAATGAAATCCTGTCTATGCCATCACTTAGCTTTGTGACTGGTGTAAGCAGTCATCCTAGAAAAACGTTACTTAAATCTATAGGAAATGTAAAATCCATCCTCCCTTCTACTCATTTATCCTTTCCACATTCTCATATTATTTCTAAGACAAGACAACATAAGCTTCTCTCTGGAACATTGTTTCATGGTATTATAGCAAGTACTGGGCTCCAACCTTCTACCTTCAAATTAAAGGAAAGGCAATAGGACAACATAAATTCACCTCCCCCCCCTCCTTTTTTCCCCCTCTACTGATCTTCTTGTCATATTGTCTGGTTTCCTTGAATTCATTGACATGAGTGCTTATGTCCTTCCTTTCCTTTTACTATTGCTTCCTCCCTCCCTCTGTCCTCCAACCCTTCTTCCCTCCTACCTTCCCTCCTTCCTCTCTCTCTTCCCTCCTACCTTTCCTCCTTCCCCTTCCTTCCTTCCTTCCTTCCTTCCTCTTCCTCCCTCCCTTCCTTCCTTCCTTCCTTCCTTCCTTCCTTCCTTCCTCCCTCCCTCCTTCCTTCCTTCCTTCCTTCCTTCCTTCCTTCCTTCCTTCCTTCCTTCCTTCCTTCCTTCCTTCCTTCCTTCCTTCCTTCCTTCCTTCCTTCCTTCCTTCCTTCCTTCCTTTCTCTTTCTCTTTAGTAACCAGTGTGTTTCATGTCTTTTACCACATTTAGAATAGATGATTGGAATCCTCTGCTAAACAGCAGCATATACCTTATGAATTAGCTTTTGGATTAATAATATATTTTAGGGGATCACTTGTGAAAGAGTTGGCCACCCGATGGGGTGACTGACTGGGAGCTTGAACGCCGCACCTATAAAGGAAAACTCTGAGAGACCAGGTCCTATGCAAAAGCAAGGGTTTTATTAATAAACGAGTATACTCGGGCCCATAGCATGACCCCAAGCGGTCAGTGGCTAAGAGCCCCAAGCCCTTCCAGGGAGGATCTTTTAAGAGATAGTTCCCACCGCTACAGAAAAGCCGGCACATAAACATCCAATAGATTTAAAATATGATATCAAGGTCTGCTCGCAGGCAGCCATTCACTTTGTACCAAGTAACCATCTCCCACCAATCAGAACATTCTTAATACTTCTTTCTATATTTGGTGCAGCTAGATACACGTGTGGGATCATGGGTCAGCAACGGCTATGCGTATGTGCAGGAATGCACTCCAGGCAATTCAGGCCAGATAGTAGATTCTGGGAAGGGTCTCATAACCTCTAACAGGAATTTGTTCTGGGCCTTTTATAGATAACAAAAAGGTTACTTCAAGATGAAAAGGACACTCAGGCCCCTAAATTGGTAACTTTCCATGTGTAGGCCTGCCCTGGTTGAAAAAGGAGGGGTTTCTGCCTTCTTTCAGTTGGAGGTCCCCAAGAGTGTAAGGGGATCGGTTCCCTTTTACCTTAAGGGCTGACAAACTATGGACAAAACCACAAGTTTAGAACAGTTCCAAAATACTTTGAACTATCACCAATAATTAAACAAACTCCGCCACTACAATCCAAGGTGATGGGATCTCCCAGACCTAAGGCTGCTGATCAGATTTCTCTGACCATAAGCTCAGGCCAAAATCTTCTATCAAGATGTTATCCAAAACACGATTTTCTCTCTCAAATGGTACCAAGAGCCCAAGGCCAGCCCTCCTTCCTGGACTAGTCTTTGCAAAGTCAAAGACCAGCACTCACATGCAAATCTCTAGGTAACCACACCTAGCCCAGGTCTAATCAAATGCTAATTGACAGGGTGTCACTACTATTCTATTGGGCTCTTATACAAAACACTGTGGAGAGAGGGTTGGTATAGGAATCACACTCAGGAACAAAAGCATTTTAGGATGTATAATATGGGAGGAAATAACCATAATTTCACACCATGATCTCCATGCAACTAGATGGTTATCTCCAAATATCCACAAGGTCCGTGTTCATTCTATTCTGCTCCAGGATAATTTTAGTGCTCTGCATTCTGTTTTACTGAAAGGGTCATGTTCATTTGTCTGAGGTAAGCCAGCAAGACCCCCTCCTTTAATCTTTACAGAGCTGATTCCAAAGGGTGGTTCCAATGTACCCAGGGTGGTTTCCTCCTGGTAAATTCTAACTGTTGTCTCATGCAGAGATCTGGGGGAGGGGAGGTCGGGCAGTAAGAGAAAAATGCCCAAACTAGATAGCATTGGATTCATAATAGAAATTATAATATCGCAAGTTATTAAAATCAAACTGCCTTATCCATTCCTGCCTCCCTCCCAATCTATTGTGACTTGCACAAGAGCCTTAAGGCAATGCAAATGACTTTAAACTGCAAACACCCAGGGCCAACAATATAAGATCTACTATGTGTGACTACAAGTTTCCACACAAACAACAGAACATTTTCCTGCTTACCATCATGGGTCTCTCACCCTAGAGAAAGGCTCTGTCATCTTCCTCAAGTCCTGCTTCCCACAGGATACTCACACGTCTGCTTGTGCTTTGTCATATTTGTTTGATTTGCACCTACCTCATTACAAATTTCTAGTGGTTATAAAATTGTAAAGGACCCATATCCTCTAATTGCTACACCATCATTGTTTTCTTTGTTGCTGGGTACTGGAGCATTCCCCTCATTCAATTCTCCTCCTCACCAGGTATGTTTTTTTCCCCTTGACTCAGAGCAGTATGAGGTGCAGGTGGGCACAGAGAGAAAGCTATACAATCGTTTGAAGCAGATCCTTAAATACTTTTTGATGCACACACAGACCCATTGCCCCATTGTGCCAGTCTAACAAACACCAGCTGCAAACTCACTTTATTTAGAGCGATGATTTTAGTTTTGTCATCTTGTGTGACTAAGGATGAGATTATTTTCAGAAAAATGAACCCATAGGTGACCATTATAGAGTGCGACTGCACAAATCTAAATGGTGCCAAGAACTTCAACCCAAAGATTCTTGATAGAACCTCTTGGGATCTGCCGAGGATGAAAATGCCTGATGCCAATTTATCAAAGGTGGGTGTATTTTTATTCCACTTTGTACACAAAAATCCTTGACTCCTAAATGGTTCCAGTCTCTCTTCTGCTCAGTCATTTTTCCGTTGCCTCAAATTCTCCTTACAATTCTTTGTTTCTCTGCCCCCCTCTTGCCATGCAGATGGAGTTCGCTCATTTTAGCCACTGACTCTCATTTCTTTCCAGTGTGGATTAATCTGCCTTCTGGGCTTGTCTCTGGGAATCATCACCCATTACCCCATGCTATACACAACCAAGACTGGGACATCTGGGATACCTGAAATTTGTGAGGGAGGGAAGTAGAGCAACAGTCAGAGTACTAAGCTGTTGGCTACACTGGAAATGATTTGATCCCCCTTCTATTTAGAAAAATGTGGTTATGGGGGCAGAGAGAGATAGTGCAGTGGATAGAGCTTGTTGGAGTTTATCCCTGGTGTCACACATGATTCTCAAGTCCAAAATGATTGATCCTTGGGTACAAAGTCAGGAATAAACTGCCAGGTATGACTCCTGAAAGAAACAAACAAACAAAAAAAGGAAAATAAAAACACAGTTATTCATGACCTCTCTCAAAGTTTCTGCAAAACAGTTTGGTGCAAGATTCTTAATGACCAAAATGCTTTATAGAATTCTGCCTCCCAAGATAAGGGGTGTGAGGGAAGTGGGGGTGCGAGTAGGACGATGGAGAGAGGAACATTCATTTGTTTTCTAATCATCTCCCATCCTAAAAAACTTAAAATGGTTTATGTTAATTCAGACTAACTTAAACATTTTAATCTGTCAATCACGGCCTGTTTGTTGACTTAAGATGCAGAGACGGTAAGACAATTCTTGAAGGGAGAAGCTCTATTCCCATGTCCATTATCTTGGCATTATTGCAGGGTTTTACTTTCCAACCTGGCTATGTCACATTGAAAAACTAAATGTTTTATGATCATTTAGCATTTTAAAGGACATATGCATATTTAATTTGTTTGAGGGGAAAGCGTCATAATTCCTGGATTATGTCCGTGAGTAACCTCTTGCTCTGTCCACTCACTGTTTGATGTTTATGTATGCTTTTACATGTCACAGTCTTATCTTTGTGTGGCAGTGGAATTGAGGGGGGAAGAGGGAGAGACAGCAATTAGTAAGGAAAGTCAAAGGCATAACCCCTCACTATGTCTTGATTCCTGGAATCAACTGAGGTTCCCCCTCCCCATTATCGAGATCCCTTGTTATATCTATTGTGGCACCATATTAGGGACGCTGTGGAAGATTCCAGAACCCCCATGCCATATCTTCTTAATTCAAAGGTTGACCAAATAATCACCTAAGAAGGGCTGACTTCTATAAGTGATGGAAGATGGCTAGCACTGCTGTGAGGGAGAATTGGCAGGTCCTAGTTCAGATTTTCCCATCTCTGGTCCTGGGACCTCCATGACCCAATCATTTCATCTTTCTGGCCAATGAAACAGTAATATGAGCTAATGATTTGACTTATGATTGCTGTCCCTTCTCCGCAATTGAGAATAACTCTTTTCCTTATTCTACTATCGACACAATGTTTTCTGGGAGAACAATGTCCACTTGGGAATTGACTGTATTAATAGATCTGACTTGCCTGATCTATTAATACAGATTAATAGATATGACATGTCTGATCACACTGCAGAGCCTGGCAAGCTACCATGTCGTATTTGACATGCCAAATACCAGTAACAATTATAGATCTCATTCCCATGACTTGATGGAATGGTTTGAGGCTCTTTATGTTCCTGGAGTGGGCAGATACCCTTGGGCTATCTCTCATGTGACAGGATGTATTGAGATGTTACTGGTGCCTGCTCGAGCAAATCGATGATCTACGGGAAGACAGTGATACAGTGATACAGTGACTTGCCTGACAATTTTACTCTTCCTAAGACAATGGGACTAAACATCTTATAGCCCTGTGTAAGATCTATGGGGAGGTTTCCTATTCAGGAGGTGAAGACTCAGCCCCAAGTCCTCTATGATTAATCTTGGGGTGATGAGTCAGTAGCTGAATATTTTGGATATCTTCTTTCTTAGCTGCATAGCTCATCAAAATATGTTGGATGTAATCACTTGATGACTTGAATCCCGTTATTCATCAATTTGCTCGAGTGGGCACCAGTAACATTTCCACTGGACCTATCACGTGCCAATGTAGCCCAATGGCATCTGGTTGATTCAGGAATATGAAGAGCCTCAAACCGTTCCTTCAGGGTCTTAACAAGGAAGTCTGACCATCTTGTAGGTGGGCGGCCACGTGATCTTTTGACATCCCGTGGGATCCAGTCTGTAACGGCTCTAGTCCAGTAGTTGTCTCCAAATCGCATTACATGTCCAGCCCATCTGATTTTTTGAAGCCTTGGCAAACGAGACAGCATCCCTGATTCTGGAATAGCGACGAAGGTCAGAACTCCGGATTTCTTCACTCACTTGAGTCAGGCGTGATATTCCAAGCATAGCTCTTTCGATGCCTCTCTGGGAGACCCGAATAGCATTCTCATCCTGCTTTCGTAGGGCCCAGGTCTCTGAGGCGTATGTTAATGCAGGGAGAACAGTGGAGTCAAAGAGATGTGCCTGGAGCCAGAGGTTCTTTGTCCTTTTAGCTATTTCTTCGATGCCTTTGAAGGCATTCCATGCCGCTCTCTTCCTCCTGCGCAGCTCAGGTTTTAGGTTGTTCATCATGTTGACTTCTAGACCTAGGTATACATACCTGCTGCATTCAGAGATGTTTGTTCCATTGAGAGTGAATGGGGCCTCAGGAACTAGTTCCAACATCCAGTAACAAAAATGTTGGATGTAATAGCAATATTAAAACCTGTCACTGAGCCTGGTTTATAATAGGAGCTCAATAAATATTGGCAGTTATTTTGAGGCTTGTACCTGGTGGTGCTCAAGGTCCTTTCTGCATCTGTGCTCAAAAATTACTCCTGACAGTGCTCAGGGGTCCATATCCAGGGATGAGGATCTAAGCGGGGTCAGATACATGCAAGGCAAGCACCAAAGCCCTAGTACTATATCTTCTGCCCCTGATTTCTGAAAGCTTAAACAAAGACAGTATATCCAAAAGAAGAATCGAGAGGAGAGTACAAACATTTTTTAGTTAGTGGATGTATAAGGAGTCATTTCAGCATGCAGTTTCACTTCTATAGATTCAGATAAAGAAAAGAGCTCAGTCTGGTTTCAAGTTTCCAAAACCAGAAGGAGAGAGAGAGAGAGAGAGAGAGAGAGAGAGAGAGAGAGAGAGGGAGGCAGAGACAGAGAGACAGATACAGAGAGACATAGAGACAGAGGCAGAGAGGTGTGAAAGGGGGCTGGGTGCCGGATATAGCAGAGCCAGTCCAGTGTGCCTGAGAGTGTCGTGGGATATAACTGAACCATCAGTCAAAAATCCCAAACTTAAACCAATCATCAGCATAACACACTGGTCTGACTTTTTAGATACCTGCTACAGTAAAAGCTAAAGTTAAGACTATGGAGAATTTTTGGTGTGACTGGAGGAAGAGATGCCATGAAGCCATGTAGCCGCCACCGTCCAGGTTCCACTCACTAGTTGTTCCTCCTTTGTCATGCTTTTTGGTCAAGAGTGTGCTTGGAGATAACCTGTGGTAGTTTTGGAGGGAAAAGTCACAATTTTGAGTCTTAACCTTGAAAAGGGCCATTCAGTAGATTTTGAGGATTGATAGTAGACTTTTATTCTTTTAAATGAGAGGATAACGAAGGCATTAAATTATATACACAATGAAATACCATGCAGCTACAAGGAACAATGAAATTATATAATTCGATGACACTTGGGTGGAATGGGGGGACATCATGTAAAGTAAGTCAGAAGGACAAATACCAATGACCTCACTTATCTGTGGTAGGGCGCTTGCATTGCACACAGCCTCCTGGGTTCGTCCTTGGAAGGACACATGACCTCGCAGCACTGACAGGAGTTATCTTAGATCACAGCGCCAGGAGCAAGCCCTAAGAACTTCTGGGTATGGTTCCCCAAAACCAAAACAAAAAATTAAAGTTAAATCATTGATTTTAAGCCAGCGTTATCATTTCCTCCACCGTATAATCCCTTTGAACCAATATTCCTTATAGAATTATGCCTGAAAATTCTATTCATGATTCCTTATATGTGCTTAGGAATAACAACATATATGTACACGGACATGTCATATACATAAATGGACATGTTAATCTATGCTGGTCTGACTTCACTGTCTGGGTCAATGTTGTAAATAGGTTTATTTTCCTTTCCATAAAGCTATGTCCACCATAAATATGGGGGGGAAGAAGAGTTGGGACAAATTAGTCATTTTAAGGAAAGACTTGAGAATTAACTGGACAATCACAGCCTTATTTTGTTCTCTGATCAGATGAGATAGCAATAGATTGCCCCACGTTAATCATGGGACCCTGTTTGTTACTGCTGCTGCTGTTTTGATTGGCGTTCCTTATATTCTGTCTATACATGTGAAAACAACATTGTTCTCTTTGACAGAGTAAACAATGTCTGTCATCCTCATCCTCTCATGACAAGTTAACAGCCGCAGACTTGCCTGGAAGTCCTGACAGGTCAAGATTTCCATTTTCCCTTTTTAAGATCAGCTATTCTAAGAACTAGACATTTGCATGTAATCTCTAGTTTAGTCTGGACACTTTTGTTTGCCTTACTTTTCATCTTCTTACGTTTTATCTAAAGTTATAGCTGCATGAATAATATTTTATTGCCTTTAAATGACTCTGAAAATATTCAACAATTAAAAGCTGCATATATTAAAAGTTTTTTTGAATTTCATCAATTGATATAACAGTAATACTGAGAGAGTACCATTTTAAAAAATATTTCTTCTCACCGTCCCCACAGTTTACCAATTTCATGGCTGATAGTATTTTGCTCTGACAGGCTCTGCTCATATATGCTTTATCATAGATGTTCTATTTACCACCAAAATATCAAACCAGGGGAAACCCAGGTTTTCACAGATAGGTAAAGTTTTTTTGCATAACCTAGGATCACCAATCATTAAATCATAGAATCACTGAATCATAGATTCAGATCTAATGATGTTTTCTTCATGAATGATATTTTCTTCATTAATCACTGAATCACAGATTCAGTTCTAATGATGGTTTTTTCATGAATTTCTTCCAAGAGTGGCTGCATTTTAGATCTTATTGTTAGAAATATCTCACTTCCATGATCTCAGGAAGTCAAAGCGTTCTCTCATGTTTCCCACCCCATCGCTCCCACTAAGCCTTTTATTTTTTTTTATCCTCAGGGTAACTGAGTTTCATTGACTGAACCCAACTGAAGATCATTTCCGGTTCACCAAAATCAGTGTAGATCCGTAGGTGTTCATCTTGGATCTGGTCTTTTTTTCTACTTTGTGATGTTGACGTTGTCCTGTCTTTCCAATTTTATCTTAATGATGTTGGGATGGAACAGAGGAGACATTATAACCTCGTTGTTGATTTGCCTTGTCAGACACACACTCCACTGCTCCCCATAGTATTTTGAATTCGACTCATCCATTGTACTTCCAAAAAAAGTTCTGGAGATGCTGGACAGAGCTGTGGGATATTTGAAAGAATTGTTTGCACTACACCCCTGCTCCTGTGCAGACTTCTCAAACCTTCCTGAATGCTGCCTTCCTTCTCGCATCATTTGGAATCATGAGTTCCATTATGTCAGAGCAGCTCTTTGACACTTTCTTCACCAATTTCTTCTGATCTGTTGAGGATCAATACCATGTTCCTTACCTCTAGGCAGTTTCTACTGTGCATGGCTTCCGTGGCATTAATGACATGAAATCATGTTCATTTGATCTGAGTAATACTAGTGCAATTTATAGCTAGCAGGTCAGCATCACCCTTTTATCACTGCTTGTTGATTATTTATTCTGTGACCAAGTAAATCTCTTCTCACATCTTTAAGCTACTATCCAATATCTAATTTTAGCATGAGGGCTGATCACTTGATCACTTGAATCTCGTTATTCATCAATTTGCTCGAGCGGGCTCCAGTAACATTTCCATTGGACCCTATCACGTGCCAATGTAGCCCAATGGCATCTGGTTGATTCAGGGATATGAAGAGCCTCAAACCGTCCCTTCAGGGTCTTTACAAGGAAGTCTGACCATCTTGTAGGTGGGTGGCCACGTGATCTTTTTGACATCCCGTGGGATTCAATCGGTAATGGCTCTAGTCCAACGGTCCTCTCCAAATCGCATTACCTGTCCAGCCCATCTGATTTTCGATGCCTTGGCAAACGAGACAGCATCTCTGATTCTGGAATAGCGACGGAGGTCAGAACTCTGGATTCTTTCTCTCACTTGAGTGAGGCATGATATTCCAAGCATAGCTCTTTCCAAGCATAGCTGAGGATTGATATTCAATATTAATGAAAATAAAAGTTGTTTAGTCAAATGATGGGATTTTCCTCAGTCTTTTCCTCAACAATTCTTTTCCCTACCAATCTTCATCTATATTTTTTGTCTTTTATTTACAAAAATTTTTCTTCTTTCCTTGTTTAAATGTGTATCTTCATAAGCTCTTTGGATCAAGTTCACATCTTTCTTTCCGACATCATATAGTGTCTCATTGTAATCAAATGCAGTCTCTTAGCTAAAATTTCTCTTTCCATACATTTTTCCAGATGTGCTAAGTATCACTCTCCTCTGATTTTATTTCTTTGCTTTTTTTTAAACTTTGATGAACTGGTAGATGACCACTCTTTTAATCACCTATTTTTAGGGTCAGATTCCAATATAGTGAACTATTCCCAGTGCTTATGAAAATAATTTTTCTTTAAGCACCACCTCTGGTACTCAAAATGTATAAATTTCTATGGCTACTAGTGGCCTTCTAATACAAAAGCATTAATCATATATTCAAAAGCATTTTACCATTCTTGATAAGATTCAACGTTAGCAAGTTCAATCTCTTGTATATTCTGTAATTTCCTTTTTCTTTAAGTGATTATAACATGTGTATATATTTTTCCTTCTACCTTGAGTGAATTCTGCTTATAGTTGTTTTGGATGATCTAATTCCTTCTTTCCCCCTACTAAAGTAATAAAAATAACTCCAAAGTCTTATTTCTCTCCGAATGAAGCTTTGCAGATTTGTAATTCATACCGGGCTGTATTTCAAACTCTCTATCTCTTAGAGGATACCACATACCGTATTCACTGCCTCACAGCCTGGAGCTAAATAGAAATTCCTGCCCTTTCTGTTTTTTATTTCCCTGAAACATGTGGTCTCCAGCTAATTAGTAACAGTCTGAGGAAAATCCCACTATTGCATCCTGGATCTTTTTGACCTATGACCCACAAGGGAAACTTTGGATCCATGATGTTTTGATGTATAAAAACCAAATCCAAATAAAATAAAACTGAAGTGAAGAGCTATTATCTGGAGGTTAGCCATCAACTAGTCTGACTGTTTATCAGCTTAAAATTGTTGGACAGAGATTTGTCATGGACCCAATGTCAAGTCTATAGAGTTGAAAGGAAATGGAGAATAGCTGCGTTGCTGAAATGTGATAACTAACCTGCATAATCCAAGAAGAACAAATGGAAATGCAGGTCCTCAGGGATCCTGACAGCACCCAGTAAGAATGACTTGGCAACAGGCAAATTCAATTTCTACTTTTCTCCCAGTACTTTATCTGAGATCCTCATCGCTAGCAGCCAAATCGCTTTGTGAAATTATAAACTTTGTGATTAAAAACTTTTCAGAATTTATATGCTTGTGATTTATTTCCATTATTATTATTCAAAACAGGTTGCATCTGTTTAATATCTATTTTAAGGTGTTTAACTTTGAGTTCCAAAATTTTTTTCTTAATTATGGATTTGATTACTGATTTTCTTGCTGGTGTTGAAATCATGCATTTTTTTCCATCCTCCGAAATAGCTCTGATCCTTAACCTCTATATTTGTCTCACTGATTTTGGTCTTTTGTCCTTTACCTCTGTTGTGAAAATCGCCATTGGAATGATTTGTGGGCCATTTCTGCGGTTTAAAAACATGCCATGAGGATTTTAACTTCATTGTAATTTTACTCACATTTAACTTTCCTGCTTATCCTGTTATTTGAATAGAGTGTGTGTGTGTGTGTGTGTGTGTGTGTGTGTGTGTGTGGTGTCTGTACGTCTGTGTGTTTCCACGTGACTGTGTATTATTTTGTTTCATTTTATTGCCTCCATAGCAAATTCATTTTGGTCTTCATATCCTGTTTTATCCTTTCATAAAAGTCTGTTCATTAACTCTAGATTTTAATCTTTGCTTTATGGGAGACAATTCTAGAACACTCTTTTTTTTTTTTTTTGTTTGGGTCACACCGGGGGTGCTCAGGGTTATTCCGGCTCTGCACCAGGAATTACTCCGGCGATGCCCATATGGGATGCCGGGATCGAACCCAGGCCGACCAGGCCGGCCGTGCAAGGCAACGCCCTACCCGCTGGGCTATCGCCCCAACCCCCTAGAACACTCTTGAGCTTTTAGATTGTTTCCTGGACTGTCTCTTTTTGGAAGTACATTATCTTCTCTGTCTTTCACAAGGTTTTCTTTTATTTAAAAATTCCTTAGACTTGTCATGCTTTTTATTCATACCAATCTTTAAGGAGAACATTCTATTTCCACGTTTGCAGCCACATAGGTTCTAGCAGTGCTCTGGGTTCTTTCTCTCAGATAATGAAGAATAAACTCAGTCTAGAACTTTTACACTTTGTGTTTAATATCTGTACTAGTTAGCTCTAGAACACAGACATCATTCTCCTCTTGAATCTCTAGAACATCTTTAATGGAATGCTTTGAAAGAGGAACTTTTCTGTTGATATCGATATTGCTTTATTTAGCAACACACATTGTTGAATGTAGTAAATAAGACGATCACTGAGCCATACATTTTTCATCCCTACTCTAAACTCATTCCCTACTTATAATGCAGTTCATTAGAGTTATGTGGAAGAGCAAGGAATGTAGCAACAAAGAGATTCCTTAATATTTTGAAACTTGGAGTCATTTTATCTCTCATAGGGGATAGACAAAATAGCAAAAAATAAAGAATTTCTGCCACTTCTTATTTTGGCAAGAATATATGCATTTTTTTCCATATGCAAGCAGTCATTTTCTGTCAATTTGGCTTCATTCAACTTAAATGTGATACAATTTCCTTTCAAATTTAGAAAATATGTGTCTAGCAATATGAAGTTCCAATAATTTTGTGAAAAGATTACATTTGTTTGAAAGTAGAAAAGATTATTGGAAAGTAGCAGAGGAAAGAAAGGAAACCGAAGTGGGGAGGAATTAAGTATAAGATTAGAAAAGATTATTTTTTTGGGAGGAAGTAAAGGGTCTTTTTAGATTTCTTTTTTTTTTTAATAGAACATTGAAAGAAGTCGTGTCAAAGCTGGATCCATGTTATCAAGACACTAAAAAAATCAGTATTTTAGCCAAGTCCTACAATTCCCTAAAATAAATGAGAGTAATTTGTAGGCATCAGCAAGATTTTGTGGGGATGGATCCTCCAATAGCATTGGATTTATGTCCTAGATTTTTTTCCTTTGGCTTTTTTGGTCACACCCGGCAATGCTCAGGAATTATTCCTGGCTTTTTTGCTCAGGAATTACTCCTGGCGGTGCTCAGGGACTGTATGATATGCCAGGGATCGAACCGGGTCTGCTGCATGCAAGGCAAACATCCTACCCACTATGCTATCACTCCGGCCCCATCTCCTAGATTTTTGGAAACAACTTGCTATATTGCCTTATTGCATGTGTTCATAAAAATGAGGACTCTAAAGAGATGGTCTCTGTTAGGTTGCTGCTCCTTCTTCCAAGCTCCTGTTTTCCCAGGCTGGATTCTTGGTGTGCAACTTGGGGTCACACAGAGCTGATACCTGTATTTTGGGATATCCTTTCCGGATCTAAATGCAGGGAAGTTTACTCCATCAAGTCTAGGGGTAGCTGAAATCTTTTGTCTAGTTCATCCTTAGTTCATTGCCTTCTCTGTCCATATCTATTATTCAATAACTTGAGTATTTATCTCTAATTGTGTCTAAGTGGGACATAGGTGTATACATTTTGCTTTTTCTCTTTTTCATTTGTTCATTTGATTTGTTTGGGAGCCACTTCCAGCAATTCTCAGAGGTTACATCTGATTCTGAGTTCAGGAGCTACTTCTGGCAGTGCTAAGGGACCATGGGTTTTTGGGGGGATCAAACCTGGGACAATCATGTGCTCCAGTCTATTGAGTCATTGCTCTGACCTCAGAAGCCTTGTTTTTATCTAATGGAAGATACATCAGAGTTTATTTTCACCCACTCACCAATTTTCTCAGGGAAGGTCAGCCAACAGAACTCAAGAATGGGTATCTAGTTTCTTCCTGATCCATATTAAAAGCAGGGAGAAGTCACTCACCTAAGTTACAGAACTTCTCTTTGGAGATGCTTTTTTGGTTCAGATTTTAAGTCATCTGTGCAGATGTGCACACAGGCAGACAGACAGACAAACAGAACCACACACACCACACACAAGTCAGACATAGTGGTGCTAAAGAGACTGAAAGCCGAGTGAGACCAGTGCTTCAGAGAATACTAGGCCCCATTGGGACTTATTCCTATTGCCTTGTTTCCATTCTTCACTTGTTCTCTCAGGAGTACAACTTACCTGGGAGATCTAAATAATAAGGAGAAGTGAAAGACCTTTGTGAGCACATGAATAATTAAATTACTTTAGTGTCACAACTCTGCTGTCTTAGGCCAGTCCTCCTCTGGGGCCAGCAATCAGGTTGTGTCACATTACTATGAATGGCGCCAGGACCATTATGGTCTTCCCAGTGATTAGATGGGATTGGGGCTCAGGGAGGTCGTGACCTCTCTCTCGTGACATCTGACCTCAAGATCTACATATGGAGGAAAATTCACTCACACACACTCATCATCACTAGTCTACCTTCTTTCTTATCTGTGTTTATTTCAAACAAATTACTCTTTAGAGGAACAAAAGGATTTCTACCTCTACTAAGAAGAAGCAAAATAATGGATATCCATAAATAAAAATAAAGAGAATAACAATCCAATTTAAATGGATCAGTAAGTAAGCACAACTAAAATCTAAACAGATTATTAATTACTGACATTACTCTCTTCAACTATATTTCTAAAGGAGAAAACATGATGGAAACCTTATTGTACTATCAAATGTTAGAGGACATTCCTTAAAGGGCCAGTACCCCAGCCTTAAAGGGCCAGTAATCCAGCCTATAACAGTTGGGAAGACTGTTAAGCTGTTGTGGCCAGGATTCTGAACCTGGCCTGGGACTATAAATAGGGGCCCCAGGAGAGCATCCAGGGCTTCCAGACAGAGAGAGCAGCCCCCTGGTGTCTGGCCAGCATCTGGGCCATGGGACCCTCGTGCCTGGGCCAGATAGTCAGCACTAGGGAGAGAAGCTGTTCCTGGTGCCTAGGCCAAGGGCAAGCACCAGAACCACAAGGCCTATTGCCTGAGCCTGAGCGCTAGAGCCATGGCTACGGGGCTACAGGGCTACAGGGCTGTGGGAACAAAGAAACAAAGAACTAGAGATATGGACATAGAGAAACAGAGGCAACAGGACAAAACAGTGAAACTTAGGGAAACAGAGATAGGGACATGGATAAACAGAAGAGTCAAGGAAAAGAGGCCCTGAGGAGAAAAGCCCTGAGCAGAAAGGACCTAAGCAAAGAGGTCCTGAAAAAATAGATCCTGGAAGAGGACCTGAAAGGTGATGCTCTGGACAAAGATGTCCAGAAGAGAGAGACCCTGAAGAGAGGAGCCTGCACAGATGCCCTGAGGAGAGCAGCCCGGAGGGAGAACCTGCCAGGAGAGACCCAGAGGTTCCTGGATAGAGGTTCCTGCTGTGAGCAGCGAGGTGAAGTGAAAGAGCAGCAGAAGACGGATTAAAAGGGAACCTTCAGGACCCTCTGGTCTTGTTCTTTCATCTGCCGATGGGTCAGGGGAACCGTTGTAAGGTCTCAGACTAAGGCTGGGGCTCTAATGAACTGTCTAGGCCCTGGCTAGACCCCAACATCTCCTGCCACTGTTACCTCCTGACCCCCAGGTACTATTAGGATCTTGGAATCCTTAGGGGTCACTTGAGCCTGGGCCCTTAGGACCCCCTGAAGGGGGAGTCACAATACCACTCCTCTTCTTTTATTTATAAGCCCTAACAATCCAAGACATGGGTACATTAAAGGTACCAAACACAGCTGATGAAGTCTTTCATGCAGGCTCTTTTGCACATGCTCAGAGCGTTACATTGAAGATATTTTATTCCCTTGAATGGTAGCATCATTTGTGTATCCTGGAAGGAATATTTGCTGCAGAGACAATCCATCTTCAAATCTGTAATTTCAGAATGTAATAAGACATTTAATAAATGTTACAAAATAAAATAATGAGTGCTCATGAATTAAGAGTTATATATAATTATAGAAATTCTACATATTATCTCAGAAAGAAATAATTTTTTCTTTAGGTCTATGTTAAGTCATTTCAATGTTTAAGCTACATTAAAGAAATATTCCAGTTCAACTCTATGCTAGCAATTTAGACCTGTGTGTGGGACGTTTGGTAAATTATGTTTTATAAATGAGTTCTTTAATTTTTTATATAATCTATACTGATCAGTTTCTGGATTATTGAATATCTTCTATATTGATGTTTTTATAGGTTTTGGAAAAATATGTACTTCTGATAGAAAATAGTCAAATCAAATGAATTTACATAATTATTTTGAAACTATGGTTCTGGCTAGGTAGTACAGGAAGTTAGACACTTGTGTTACATATAGCTGTGGATTTGGTCGGGTTCGAATTCATGACACCACATATAGTCCCCCGAGCATTTCCACTCCTGAGCAGAGCCAGGAACAAGCATTTCCAAGTGTGGCCCAATTTCCCAAATAACTATAATGTGTTAGGCGTCTTTCTTCCAATGCCATCAGGTAATTTTCCAATTCTCAATGGACTCTGACTTTGTATCCCCCGATCTAACTCATGTTGGCATCAGAGCCCACAGGCAAGACTTGTCATACTTTAGATGCCAAGGTCAAATCCAGATTGTTACCTGCGCTTCACTCTGACTCGGAGATTTCCATGATGCTCTTGTCAGGTCAGTTCATTTGCTAGAGTTATCCTGAGAACTCAGAGAAATATTTGCTTAGATTTTTATAGTATTAAATATCTAAATGCTGAACAGCAGATAAAGAGGTGTTTAGCGATGGGTCTGAATGGGACCCTAACACAAAAACGACTGTCTTTGTGGAAGTGGGTGTACCAGCTTACCTTCCTGTCAGGTAGATGGCCGGATGAAAAGCTCTCCGGCCTGTTCTTTAGTGTTTCTGTTGAGATTTATTCTGCTGTGGAGATTGATTCCACCTCCAATGCTTTCTCCTCTCCCTGGAGGACAGAGGGAAACAGTTTCCAGTCTGGTGGTTGGTTCCCAAGTCTCCTTATTGGCACAAACTTAGGTGTGGTTGAAAAGAGGTTTGCTGTGAATAACAAAGGTTGGTGTCTTGAAACATTATTTTGAGCTTAGGAGCTCTGTGTCAGAAATGGGTAATGAAGTATATATATATATATATATATATATATATACATATATATATACATATATACATATATGTGAAATAAATATATATCTCATACAATATAATACTTAAATACGTATATACATAGTTATAATATTTCTTATAATATAAGATATAATATGTAAGATAGTATATAAATATAAGATATAGTATTAAGTACTACCACAAATATATTTATTTACATATTTGTTATCATAATCCACAGGTTTCACATAGTGATAGCAATAAGTAATAAGAACTGTGTTATTGAGAAAGAGAATGGGTCATAGGAATAAGCACGTTTGTTTTCTTCACCAATCACGTTTTTAATTTTTTATTTTTTTCCGGTTTTTTTGCACTATTTCCTGAAGGATTTATACAGAGCTGTGACTCATTTTGGGCAAACTTCATGTCTCTCTCTGCGAGAGACAATGGATGTTGAAATCTACATTCGTATGGTAATGAACTTTAAAACGAGCTGCAGAGTTTCAAACCCCCTTCCAGACTCATCACCTCCTGTCAGCCTCCTAATAGCTGTGTGACACAGATGTGATTTTCGCTTCTCCCTGACAAGAGCAAATGTGAAGACTCAGAAGTCTAATGGAGCATTTGGGACGAATTTTGCAAAATATGTTTACTTTCCTCTCAGAAGTCGTTATGCTCCTTGTAAGAAGCTCTTTACACTTCAAATTCATTGTGGGTTTTCTTGAAATAACCAGACCTTTAAATGATGTCTGAATTAGAATTGACATACTGCCATTTGGGGACCTAAGACTTAGTCCTTAAAAAACTGTTAAATCTTCTCAGTAAGATCTCTGGATACCCAGCAAAGAGAAACATTTTGCTTTGATGGCCACTAACTAAAACACAGATTGAACCTACTTTGGAAGTCATTAATAACTTGATAAGTGAAGCCACAAATTCAGATCTATGAATATTGGAATGTGGGATAGTTACTGTTTATGTCCTTGTCTTGTCACCGACTTGTGGTTATGTGCAGAGAGTTACTCTTAAAGGGAATGCAAAGGAAATGGGGTACAAAGAAGTTTTCTGTTCCTTTGGGGTATAAATTTCAGTGTCATAAAATATAAGTGGTTGAGCAGGGAGGAAGTGCTATTCTTCGGAATCCTTCACTTAAAAATAATTCTCCTGATAAAGGCCAGAGTGGTAGAGAACCGGAAACCCCAGAGCTCTGAGCATTTTTTTGGTTGATATGTGCTTGAAGACACAAGAGAATTTGGGGAAATTCAAGAACTGAGATGCCAATATA
This sequence comes from Cryptotis parvus, assembly GCA_021461705.1. Classification (NCBI taxonomy): domain Eukaryota; kingdom Metazoa; phylum Chordata; class Mammalia; order Eulipotyphla; family Soricidae; genus Cryptotis; species Cryptotis parvus. Next base: position 28,353 of record JAJIBD010007659.1, on the reverse strand, counting down.
GGACAGAACAGGTTGATAAAAGTTTACATTTCCTATCACACTGACATCAAGCGGGCAGATATAAAGATGGGGGGAAATGCTGATTAGTTACAGTGAAAAGCACTAATTTTGCTTCAGTATGTCTTGGTTTGAATTTCAGCTGAACCACTTTGAGTGCCAACAAGTTACCTAAACCTTTCAAGGCCTCTGTGTCCTCATTGGAAAGTGGGGATAATAATCATAACCGAGGAATAATGAGATAATTCTTGGCACCATAAATAAGAGTGAGGGCTATTACTATTATTATTTTTAATATTTCCCAGGTAGTTGGGTTTTCAATATGACACCTTACATTTCCCCAGTGGGAGATGAACGTAGGAACTTATTATCCCCTCCATCATTTCCCTACACTTTGCACTTCCATTTCACTTTCAACAAGACACGGTTTTCTGCCTTTTTAGTTCAATGTAAATGTAATCCATATCAGGGATAAGTGAATTTTGAGAACAATCAGTAAAATGTTCTCTAGGTAGTGAAACCACAGACTTATTTCAAGGGGCATCATTTGTCCAATAATTGGCCTTCAAAACCATTTGTAACTTAATCTTGAATTCCACCAGATGGTCTACGTGATGATATAACATATTTCTTCTTCAAAATGAGCTCGAGCCCGTGGACGTGGGACATACCACTTTCCCTCCGCCTTCCCTAATCACAACAAGCCTATGGGACATGCAATCATAGCCTCAACAGGGTTGCCCAGATGTTCTAAAATCTGTTACTCAGCATATATTGGGAGTAGAAAAAGCAAAGGCTATCAACTTTCAAAAATGCAAATTCCTTTCCCAAAGCTAGGCAAATGCAAAGGGAGTAAAACATTGACAAGGCCCAGCCAAGCAATGCAAGGCGTGTGTGTGTGTGTGTGTGTGTGTGTGTGTGTGTGTGTGTGTGTGTGGTGTTTGTATTCTTGAATACAAATTCAGTGAGAAGCTGCCTTGAAATGATTGGGCTCCTAGGCCGGAGCAATAGCCCAGTGGGTAGGGTGTTTGCCTTGCACGCAGCCGGCCTCTGCCGGCCTGGGTTCGATCCCCAGCATCCCATATGGTCCCCTGGGCACCGCCAGGAGTGATTCCTGAGTGCAGAGCCAGGAGTAGCCCCTGAGCATTGCTGGGTGTTACCCAAAAAAGGAAAAAAAAACAAAAGAAATGATTGGGCTCCTGGTAGAGGACTTACACTTGGAGCATGACCCCCCCACCCACCCACCAAGGTACAGGTTAGCAGGCTTGGTTTTTTCCTCCAAATCCACTTTCTCTTTTGCATGCTTTTTGGTGCACCTGCCTTATGTATCTATCTCAAAGTTTGCCAATATTTATCTATCCTCAGCCCTGATATTAACATTTATTCTCACCAAAGCACTCAACACGATCATATTAAGGCGTCCTGTGTACAAACCCTTGAAGGCTCTCTTATCCTTTTGTCAAAGCCCAAAGCAGATAATATCCTGAGGTTTGTTTCTAATGACCTCTACTCTAGACTGTCTCTCTTCTCTACATCAGTTGCACAATTAGTTTTTAGGGGAGGAGCAATCATCAGGGCTCATCTTAGGGGCTCTGGAAATTGTGTTGTACTAGGGACCCCTGTGTATGCCAGTCGCCACCTGCACCTTTGTAGCCAGTTCATGAATCCTCCAAGCATGTTCTTGGCTTTAATTGATTCATTAATGCCACATCCAGGGAGATCAGGGCCTATCCCCAGCACAATTGCAGGGGTATTTTCTGGCAGTGCTTAAAGACCATATGACGCTGGCATGAATCTGGCGTGCCTACATGCAGCCCTTTCATCTGTCTTCCGGAATTGATTACTTCACCATAATGCAATTCATTACATTTTTCTCCCCTAAGAACAACACTGAACAGTCGGCACCCTGCCATCCCCGTTACTCTCTCCCATCCTCTTCCCTTTGACACCTGTTCCAATGTCTACAAGTTTTGGATTGTGCTTTTTGCTTCCCCATCTCCCTGAACTTCTCTCAAGATACTCGCTTTTCTTGGTTACCTGCTTCTTTATCTTCTCCCTAAGGACAACTGGAACACTCCATAGAACCAGTTGCCCCTGTCAACGTGTCTTCCCTTTGATAGCCTGCTTTATTTTCAGCTAGCATCACACATCAAATATGGATCTTTTCTTTTTTGTCTGCATCATCCTCTGAAATGTAAATATCAAGAGGGCTGCAATTCTGTTTTGTTGGTCACTGAATCCTCACCTCCTCAACAAGCTCACACACAGGATGCTCCATACATAAGGGTGAGGAACCTTTGGACCAGCCATCACTTGCCTAGTCAAGTGGTGGCAGGGAATTTTTCCTCTGAAATTGTCTCTTCAAAAGAGAGTGGCTGTGTGAGTGGTCCTTCAGGTCTCTGATGGGTAGATGTAGCCGTCTCTCCCCAGTGGCTTCATGTTATGGCTCAGCCTCCTGTTTCAGTCTCTTAACACTTTGATGTGGGTGGCAGGGATTAAGGGACTTTCCAGGTTTTCTTCTGTTCATTGCTGCTGAGAAAGTGAATTCAATTCACTTTAGGATGCAAGTGAAACGTTCATTTCCTGCTAAAGTTTCATTGTTTTCTCTCTTGTGTTGCCCTCACCTTATTTTGTAGGTCAAGTTTATACAATCCCTCTTAGTGGACAAGACGAGCTGGAACAGAAGTAAGATGGCTGGCAATGGAATTCATCTCCTTTCTCGCCATGAAATGCACTCCTATTTTCAAAAAAAGGACCTGGAAACTGATGAGATCTCCAAGGAATCAGTTGGAAGGTGGACAGGAATAATACTCAAGTCTCAGAATTCCTGCACACTCAGGAGCAAGGGGTGGGTGGAAGTTTGGGGGACATGGAGTAGTGTCGCTGAGGTACCTGGTCCATGGCTGGAAGACTGTCAGAAGCTCTTGTTGAATGAACGAGATGCTAAACTCCAGCCACTCAGCTGCATCTCTGGGCCATGTGCTCTGTAGAGTTGGCCTCAACTGTCAGTGATGGGAAGCAGATGTTGCTTTCCCCCCCCATGCTGGGAGAAGCATTCAGAGAGATGGAACTAAGGCTCCTAACGCCCTTTCTTTTTATTTCCTCCTCAAAAACAATTCTAGGAGGGAAAATTACACCCCAGTAATGAGCCTGCAAGAGGACTTAACTAGAACAGGTTGAAACCAAGCCCATGTTTTAGAGATTTGTGTAATTTTGAAAGAGAAAAAATGTAATGTGCTTTAAAGTTGAGTTCAGCCAGTTGGAGAGTTTCAGGAATAATTTTTTTCCCCCATGCCAAGTTCTATTAATGCTTTCCCCCTAAGATTTCTTTGTCTCTGTCTCCTTCTGTTAATTCTTAGTCACTCAGATTCCCTTGACCTCTTTTATATATTTCTGCCAGAGCTTTTTCTTTCTTTTTAGGAGGGGGAGGTGTGTGTGTGTGGCCATAACCAGCTTTACTCAGGGCTTACTCCTGGCTCTATGTTTAGGAATCACTCCTGGAAGGCTCAGGGGATGGTACGGGAGGCTGGGGATCGAAACTGGACCCACCATCTGCAAGGCAAGTGCCTGACCTGTTATACTATCTCTCCACCCCCTCTTTTAGAGCTTTCTAATTTGCTTCCATACTTCCTCTAACCAACTGCCTACTTCCAAACCTCTGCTGCTCTACTGCTAAATTAATCTTTTTAAATCTAGTTCTGAGCCAGTTATTCTACTCCCATGAAATCCCTAGTTTTCTACTAGATAAAGCCAGAGCTTCTCCATTTTGAATGAATGTACAAGGTCCTTCAGACTCCATTGATAAAGATGAACTAGCTCTCTCTGCCTTCTAATCTCTCTAGTTAGAAATGAAGTGCCCTTCATTCCTCCGAAAACTAGATATTGAGCTCCCATTTGATCCAGCAATAGCACTCCTGGGAATATACTTGAGAGACCAAAAACACATAGCAGAAACACTATCTGTACTTCTTTATTCATCTCTGTGCTATTTACAATAGCTAGAATCTGGAAACAACAGCCCGAGAACAGAGGACTGGCTAAAGAAACTGTGGTTCATCTACACTATGGAATACTATGCAGCTGTCAGAAAAGATGAAATTATGAAATTTACCTGCAAATGGATGGACATGGAGACTATCGTGCTGAGTGAAATTAGTCAGAAGGAAAAGGACAGATATAGAATGACTGCATTCATTAATAGGATATAAATAGATACCAGTGTTTTACTAAGTGTGGGAAATGGTAACGGCAGATTAAAACTCACCATTGAATATACACAAAGAGACTTAAGTGATAAACTCTAAATATCTGCAGGGTTAGCCACAATGTGTAAAAGAAGAGGGAGAGAGATGCAGAGACAGAGAGAGAGAAAGAGAGGAAATGGGGCTACCTGCTATTGAGGCAGCCTAGGGGTGGGTGGGAGGGGTGGGGTACATTGGTGGTGGAAATGGGGCACTGGTGGAGGGATGGGTGCTGGAATACTGTATTACCAAGAACCAATTATGAACACCTTTGTAATTGTATGTCTAACAGTGGTATAATAAAAATTTTTTAAAAAATAAAACAAACAAACAAAAAGAAATGGAGTGCCTTTTTTCCTCTAGGATTTGGTGCTTTTATTTTTGGTTGCACACTTTCCAGTGCTCTTTCCTATGTGGTGTTGGTCATATCCGTTCCTTTACCTAATAAATTCCATGTTTGCATGGATAATGACAAAATACCACAGACTAGGTGGTCGAGGCACATTCTTTTTCTCAAAGCTGAATGTCTCAGATCAAGACACGTCAGGAGTGGTCTTTGATGCCATTCCTTGGCTTGAGCAGGCTGCCTTCTCTTAGGATGCTCCTTCATTCTTTTCTCTGGGATCCTTCATTCCTGGGGTTTCTGCCTCTTAAAGGAACATCAAGAGCAGGAGTGGTTGTGTAGGAATTAAGGTAATTGCATTGAATGTGGTTAGTGCCAATGTGATCCCTTGTACCATTTGATCCTGAGTGCTAGCTTTATCCCTCCTGAATAGAGTCAGGAGAATCCCCTGAGCACTCTTGGTTGTGGCCCCCACAACCATAACAACATAACATATAACAATACAACAACAAACAACACACACGTTACTGGGGCTGGAGTCATAGTACATCAGGTAGGGTGTTTGCCTGAAATGCAGCCCACCGGATTTGGTCCTGGAATCCTATATGTTCCCCTGAGCACTGCCAGGAGTAATTCTTGAGAGCAGAGTCAGGAGTAACCTTTGAGCATTACCAGGTATGAACCAAAAAGACACAAAAAATAGAAAGAAAAACCAAAGCTACTTGATTGGGACACCACTTCCATAGTCCCATTGTAACGATCACCTTTTCAGAGAGCTTGTTCATAAGCTTCCATTCTGAGGGACGGAAAGGACATTCCAGCTAACCCTGAATGAAGACCTGCTTTCATCAGGCTCAGTTTCATTTCAAGTTACTTTTCAAGAACCTGTGCATAGTGATTTGCTGTGCATGCTGCTTTCTCCTTTGTATTTAAGCACGTCCTGTACATTTTTTACAGCTTTAGAAAGGTAAGACAAACTCGAATTGTGCATTTGTAAACTGTATGATATGATGTTTGTCTAGATGTTTGCAGTCAATCAAATTAACATACCCTTCCCATCTCGTGTTTAATTTTTCTTATGAATCAGGTGAAAATGCTTGTGATTTGGAAATACTTGTGTGATTTGTGCTTGTGGCAAAAGCTGAGTATACAAGATCTTATTAATACTGTCATGCTGTACATTGGGTTTCCAGAATTTATTTCTTTTATGCCCAAAAGTTGTATCCTTTGATCAGCACCTTTATATGTGTTCTACCTTCAGCCTCTAGAAACTGCTACTCTACAAGGCTACTATGGGTACTGCTGAAATGGAAGGGACTGACCATGTTATCTTAAGCATTGCCACTGCTGTAGCTCTTGATGGAATTTCTAGTTAGTTTCTTATAGAAACCAGAGTCCAAACAGCTCCATCGAAGACATTCAGTGATTAGATCCTGGTAGAGAGTCAATCAAATTAGTGCTGTTGTTGTGGGTGACTGGGTCAAGTGGGGAGTGAGGAAGGCAGCCTGAGAAAGTATTGCTTCCACCTCTCTGCTCAGCCCTCCTTGGTCACCTAGGGAAACACCTGGTATAGGTTAGCTCTAGTGCCTGCATGGTTTGGACACTCACATCCTGCCAGTCCCACAGGCTGTACCCCAAGCTGTGCCTGAAGATCACTTGTTCTACAAGGTGTGGAGACTGGTGATTTGCAGTAAGGTAAGTCAAGTAAGTCAGCTGCCATTTGCTCAAGACCAAATGGCAGCTGACTGATGAGACAGCCACATTGCTGCAATCAAAGATCACCCTGCACGTTGATAGGGCTCTGACTTATCCCACATCTGGTAGCCCCCACGCTATAGTCCATGCTTACCAAGTGTGCCACTCTCACACTGTCTTTGTTCTCCTTCCTAGGACTACTTAAAACTCCACTTTATCTCTACAGGGCGCTGCTCTACCCCAATCTTGCCAGAGGTCAAAGAGTCCACTAGGGAGTGCACCCCCAAAAACTTCTCCTACATCTACATTTTACACATTTCTGTCCCTCTGTCTGTGCTGGGTGCAATCTCTGACTTATCACCCATGACAACAACTCCTCAGGACCTGTGGAATCAGAACCTGTGGACTCAAGAAACTGCTCTTTGCAGGACAGGGAAAGTCTGTCCTAACCTTGGCTCAGGCCCTCTCTGTCCATTGCCTTCCCTCCCAGAAAGAACTTCAGGAGGAGGGAAAATAGTGAAGCAAAATAGTTTTTACTTAAAGAAGAGGGGAAGGAGAGAGGTGTTTGAGAGAGAACCAGCTACTCCAGAGTAGAAAAAACCTTGAATGGCTTTTTGGGAGCAGGTTATATGTAGAATTTCTCCCAATTGTCTTGGCATTGGTGTTGGAGATATCATACAGCTGGTAGAGTGCTTCCCTTGTACCCACTGACCCGGGTTTCATCATTTTGAATTGTTGACACCCCACATAGTCCCCTAGCTCTGCCGGAAGTGATCCTAGTGCTCAGAGCCAGAAGTAAATCCTGAGCACAACTGGGCATGTTGTGGTCACCCAAAAACTAAACCAAAACAGAAACAAATTGTCTTGGTCTGGAGCTCTTATTCTGTATATAAAATTTAGTCCTGGTACTGCCCAGGGAAAGCCTTGCACTGCATGGTCCTTTCAAATTCTCATCGTGATTTTTATGTTGTCATGTAGCTTCTGTTTCTGAAGGGTCCACCCTTCTCTGGGTGGGGCCTCAGATGTTCTATAACCAAATAACTTATAATTTGCTTCTTAAACGGGCCATTCTCTGCCTTTGAGTTGTTTCTGGACTAGACAGTTACTTCCTTAAGTTTCATCATTTTCCAAAAGCCCATTTCCAGTCTCTCCTATCGCGCCCAGCCCCATTTATCTGCCTGTAACATCAATCCCTAGAGATTTCCCTTCCTCCCACCAAAATTTAAGCAGTACATACATGAAGGTCTGTCTTCTGTAACTTCACTTTTATAAAGGGTACAAACCCCTTTAATGTAAGGGTATGAAACCTCAAGACTTAGTATTAGCCCAGGCAACAGTTTTGAGGTTTCATAGTTGTCAGTCTGAAAGAGATAGAGATCGGATAGATTTGACAACTTTTTTCAAACATCTCTCTGAAGAAGAAATGGTCTCCCCAGGAGGGTAGAGTTAGTTTAAGAAAAGCAAGAAAATAATGGCCATAGCTTGGGGCTTCTCTTCTATTCTTTTGCATGCCAGTAAGTCTGTTGTCGAACTACACCACCTCCGCTTCGCTGATGACATCGTTCTAATAACACCAAACATTAGCCAAATGGCACAAATGCTGGCTGACTTCGACCGAGAATGTGGAAAGATAGGTCTACAGCTGAATATAAAGAAAACTATGTTTATGAAGAATGAACTAGTTCCAGAGGCCCCATTCACTCTCAATGGAACAAACATCTCTGAATGCAGCAGTTATGTGTACCTAGGTCGAGAAATCAACATGATGAACGACCTAAAACCTGAGCTGTGCAGGAGGAAGAGAGCGGCATGGAATGCCTTCAAAGGCATCGAAGAAATAGCTAAAAGGACAAAGAACCTCCGACTCCAGGCACATCTCTTTGACTCCACTGTTCTCCCTGCATTAACATACGCCTCAGAGACCTGGGCCCTATGAAAGCAGGATGAGAATGCTATTCGGGTTTCCCAGAGAGGAATCGAAAGAGCTATGCTTGGAATATCACTCCTCACTCAAGTGAGTGAAGAAATCCGGAGTTCTGACCTCCGTCGCTATTCCAGAATCAGGGATGCTGTCTCATTTGCCAAGGCATCGAAAATCAGATGGGCTGGACATGTAATGCGATTTGGAGACAACCGCTGGACTAGAGCCATTACCGACTGGATCCCACGGGATGTCAAAAGATCACGTGGCCGCCCACCTACAAGATGGTCAGACTTCCTTGTCAAGACCCTGAAGGAACGGTTTGAGGCTCTTCATATTCCTGAATCAACCAGATGCCATTGGGCTACATTGGCACGTGATAGGGTCCAATGGAAATGCTACTGGCACCCGCTCAAGCAAATCGATGAATTACGGGATTCAAGTGATCAAATGATCAAGTCTGTTGTAAAAGGAATTGTTAAGACACTGGTTTTTACTGACCACCTATAGAGACATGTTTAAAGTTAGCAGACATATAACTTTGCTTTTAGTGTTGGGTTTTCTTAAAAAGAAGTTTCAAGTCCTTCATGGGTTCATAGTGTAGTAGGCACTACATACGGGTGGTGGAGGTGAGCTTTTGGGAAATAAGAAGATTTAAGAAATTACCCAATCCTTGATGGAGCCCAAAGGCACAAAGAAATAACCCTTTGCATCCCTTTGAGATGCAAATCCTGAACTCTTTGGAGGAGGAAGAGTTGAGGCAACTGAAGCTAGGCCAACTCTCAGTTAAGTAAACTAACTTTAAAGGTCAAGATAAGAGTATCAAAGGATCTGAAAGAGTGCAAGCATTTTTTTTTCTGGGACAACACTCAGCCCACATTAACTTTTATGTAGGTAGAGAACTCCAGGCCAAAACAATTTGTGGGAGTTACCTAGAAACTTCTCCCCTCCCCAAGTCATTTTCTGCTCTTACCCCTTTGGACAAGCCCCCTGTTATCTCTTGAGCACCCATCACTCTGTCTTTCTCTCCCCTTCACATTTTTCTAAATTTCTTTCAATAAAAACCTTTTTTAAAATAGAGGCAGTATAGAAAGAGAGAGCGAGCGAGTAAGCAAGTGAGCGAGAGCGAGAGAGAGAGAAGTAAAGTGCCACTTGGCAGATGGAGGATGGAATGGGGTACATTGGTGCTGGGAAATGTGCACTGGTGGAGGGACGGGTGCTGGAACACTGTATGACTGAAACCCAATCATGAACAGCTTTGTAATTGTCTATCTCACGGTGATGTAATAAAATAAAAAAAGGCAGTGTATCTGCATACATGTGCAAGTGTCCTATACCGCATATACTATACTTAGTGTATGCTATACTATACCATCTCCACACAGTATACATGTGTGAAGATGGTTCCTTGGTTTCTGCTTATATAGACCTTCCCAGGGGCTACCTAGGGCCACTCTAGAGATGCTCAGTCTAGAGTCATAGGTGTGGCGATTCGGTGCTCAGCCTCCCTGTGCTTAAGATCCACAGGACAAAAGACCAAATTCAGGACCAAACACTATCTCCCAGGGCCGCTCTGTGTGTGTGTGTGTGTGTGTGTGTGTGTGTGTGTGTGTGTGTGTGTTAAAAAATTTGCACAACTTTTTTTTTTGGGGGTGGGTGGTCACACCCAGCAATGCTCAGGGGTTACTCCTGGCTCTGCACTCAGGAATTACTCCCAGCACTGCTGGGGTACCAAATGGGATGCCGGAGATCAAAACCAGGTTGGCCGTGTGCAAGGCAAACGCCCTACCCACTGGTCTATCGCTCTGGCCCCTACATCTTGAAGTCCTTAAAAAGATGGCTAAAGGAATTCTCCATCTTAGACCTGTCAGGCTGAGCTAATCAACTGTGATGAGGAAGCTCTTGAAGGTTCATCCACGTTGCTTTCTTCTACCCTGCAGTTCTTCACAGCCTAGGCACTGCTGCCTTATTAATTTGGCCCAGCAAGACATATTCTGTTCTCTTACCACCGAGATTCCTAAAATTGGCTCCACTGCTCCCTTCCCAGTGAAAGAAGAAGCCTCACTCTTTCCTTGTCAACTGCTGTGAGCTTCTCCATTTCAGCATCCTCCACGTTTTAGGCATTTCTGAAGATTCTTGAGCTCTTTCAGAGAATGGGAATCAACCATGTCTTAAGATTATAGATTCTGACATAGGCTTTAGATTCACAGGAAATTAAGAGATAATGGGCAGTACCTAAGCCAAATTAAACGGCTTTAAACTCGCTGACTGCTCTGTAAAATCTTCATATTTTCTATTATACTCTTGTCACACAAAAAATAACTCAAAGACCCAGTTTTCCTATAAGCCTAGCACAAAGTAAGTCATATTTAACTTAATCCTTTACTAAGTTTCTCACAGACTGGGGAGGGTTTTTTTCTTTTTTTCCAATAAACTTTTCTATTTTCTAATTCTGTGTTTGAATATCACTATTACTCAATATTTTCACTCCTGAAAATATTGGAGATCTGGGAACTGTGTGGACAAACATAAAAATCTGTTGTTGTAGCTCCAGCATGACAAGGACAGGCTACAATTATTTTATGTATATTTTGTTTTCTCAATACAATTGGCACAGAACATTTTCATAGCTGATCCAAATTACTAGATATATTTATTTTCCTTTTTATGTTATTGGCTTAGAATATTTTACATACAATTTACTTTCCTCTCAAATTGGGTCCATGTTTTCTGCTCGCCACCTCCTAGAACCAAATAATTTATGACAAGCAGATTAGTCCTAAAGCAATGTAGATAAAACCTGCCTCCTTTGGAGGGCTCTGCTGTATTTATCTGCCCAGTGTACTCTCAATAAATCAACTTTACTCTGCCTAAGTCACCTCACTTCTATTCTTTTACCATCCCACAGTTTAGACTCAGTGGAGTCTGAGTTCAAGTTTCTCCTCCCGACTGTTTATATTAGACTTTCTACTGGGATTTCCACTACCTTGACCAACCATGTAAAAACAACCAGTTTTACATGGTTGGCCATCAAAACAACTCAATCTCTTACCCTACCCCACCTCCAAGAATTAATTAGAATACTCATTGAAACCTTTAGTACATTATTTAGAATAAGGCAACTACCCGGTAAATAGCATCGTTCTGGGTATTTTGTTCACCAGTCTTTTGCTGAGCTCTCTGTCTTGTTGTACACCAAAAAAAGTGAATCATACCTCCTTGTCACCCAGTAGACAGTCTATGTACAGTAACAGAATGAATGAATGATCCTGGTCCCCAAGGAACTTACAGACTGTAACAGCTAATTAAACATGTATCACTTGGAGGCATTTAATTAAGAATCAATACGTGCACATACCAGTGATCAGAAAACAGTTAAACCTCATTTTCATATACATTCCTGCTAGTTGGAAAGAGATGAGGATTGTCTTCTAAATTTTCCTCTTGTTGAAGTGTACTGAAATGCATGGAGTTGGAATTTGGTTGGTGTTGCACTGCCAGTCTACAAAATCAGATTCACTGAGCCTGCTGTCCATTGAACAGGACTAATCAAAGTACAAAAGGAAGAAGAATCAGGAGGAGGGCAAGGAAGGAGGAAATGTGGAGGAAAGCAATAAGAATAGTCGTGCTATCACCTAAATTGACCTCATTTTGTAAGGCATTTTCTAAATATTTCAAGTCTGAAGGTGACGTCTAGTTAAGAGCTTCTCTTAGCAGTGATGAAATTGAGGGTTTTAACATTATCCTCTACTTGATTTTGTACCCATAAGGAATTGAACCCAAAGAATTAAAAGTCACATGACATGAATTCAGATTCATGTTCGCTTCTTTGTTTCATAAAATTAAAATTTATCAGCAATCCCAGTTTAATAAATGAGACTCTGTCAAGCATCTTCTATGGAAATGTATCTAATGAAGCTCCATCACGGTAGGATGTTATTGCTATAGTCAAAGTGAGTTTTTTGGAATGCGTAAGTGCTGCTACTTTTACTTTTCCTTGGGAACAGACTTCAGGAACCTCGATTTTAGGACACTAACAAATGCTATTCTCAAGCATTAGTATTATTTTGGAATTATAGCATAATATATGCTCTTAAAAACTCCCTCTCTTTAAAACTGCTTCTGACCTGTACTTTATGAAATTACCTTAAATCCATTTTAACATTTGCATATGAATTTGAAGTCGCTTTTACTTAACTAGAAAATTGCTGAGGTATCAACCACAGAAAGCTTTTTTTCCGGGAAGTATACTTGGTGCTCTGTTTGGCTTACACATAGCTAGGGTTCATTAGAGGGTTTTTATGGAAATAATGTTTAGTATAGGGTTCTTTCCCCCCAAGTAGCCAGTCCTGTTTTATAAATGTTTTCTTATCGGTTAAATTTGGAAAATAAGGGAACTTCTAATGGTGTCACACCAAAAATGATTTTAGAAAGTAGTGTCAGAATTTCAATGAAATCTACAAAGTTATAGAGGATCTGTCTCATACAAATCATAGTAAAATCAAAGGAAAGTTAGAGGCAGACAAGATCATTGCTCTAAGAAACTCTTTGTCTACTTCTCTTTCTCTCTGTCTCTCTCTCTCTCTCTCTCTTTCTTTCTCTCTCTCTCACACACATATTACACCCACACACACCTGTAAAAAGATACCAGATGAGAAGATGAGAATAGGTCAAATACAGTAAAATGAATCTGGAAAGAATCTTTCATTGCTTTGGCAAGTAAATGTGCAGTAGTTGAATGGCTTGAGGCTCTTTATGTTCCTGGAGCAAGCAGATGCCCTTGGGCTCTACTAGCATGAGACAGGACATATGGAGATGTGACTGGGGCCAGCTTGAGCAAATCGATGATGAACGGGAAGAATAGTGAAATCAGAGGGTAAGAAATAGGTAAGTTTCACTATAAGATAAAGTCTCAGAGACTTTTTGTTTCAAACTGGCTCTTCTGAACAAACAGATTTTTCAAGTCATATTAAGATTAGGGACAGGCATGCGACACCGTGGAAGTGGTGTTTATATTGCAAGACTATATAGTTGTCTCAGTTCTACATGACTTAGAATCCTAAACTGTTAGGGGTAAAAGCCATTTTCAACATTCTTGTTCTAAATCCCACACATTTAAAAAAACACACAAATTCAAGACTTATGCACCCTGCTGGGAATCCATCCCTGATGTGTGGGCACTGACTGTTCTGTCTGGAATTTGCTTGAGTGTAGGAAGCATGTAGTATATTAGTTTTGAGAAACTTGATACTGGACATGGACAGGTAAGGAAACTCTGGTCCAGTTAACTTTTCACCAAAGTTACTTGGTAGATATTAAGGAAATTAAGAAGCATTTGAAATGAAATGTCAAGTAGTTAAGCTGGAGTAAAGACTTGCCTTATGTGATTTTTCTTATCATCATAACTCAAGAAACTCATTGTCATGCCCAGAAATTTTACTATGTAAAAACACTGGATTTTAAAGTATAAAATAATTTGTTAAAAAAAAAGACTCTTATGGTGTGTGTGTGTGTGTGTGTGTGTGTTGCATGTGTGTGTGTGTGTGTGTGTGTGTAAAATATTTGTATTAGGGTATTCAATGTAAGGCCAGAATATTTGCATTCGAATTCCTGATTTGCTACACAATCTTGTTAGAGTTAAACTATTGAGACGCATATTTCTTTATTTGTAAAACGGGAGCAAGAATGCCTGCTTGACTCTTACAGAGAGTGAACATAGAAATCAAAATGACAGATGTCCTCCAACAGCACAGAAATGTAAATAGGCACTTTCCCAACTAATTAAAATGGATTCATGGAAGAAGGAGTGGGAAAGAACCACAGGAGGGAAGCATGAATATTCAGAGGGGTACTATTTGGATATTTTTTCTTTTTAAAAACTCCACCATGGATTTTTTGCTTGGAGAGATATAAATAATACCGGGGAATTATACTCCAGGCAGGGCTGAATTGTGACTGCTCTTCTCCTGGGTAAAAGCAAGCATTCTGGATGAACACAAAACACAGAGCAAGGAGGGCACCAAGAAGAAACCAGTGCAAACATCTAGCATAAAGGAAGTTATTTTAGAGGAGCAAAGTAAGGAGTATTTCTTATTTCCCGAGATTTTTAGCAAGGGAGTTGGCACCAATTGTTCTGCATATATGAAGAAGCTAGGGCACAGATGAAAATATTGGTCTCCTTAGTTAGAAAAGTCAGCGGAAAGACTCTTTGGGTATTTGGGTGACTGTAATATCAGAAAAGTTGGAGAGGAAGAGCGTAGACAGGAAGAGCGTAGACAGGAGCAGCTTCCTTTTCTGTTTCAGCCTTTCCCAAATTTCTTGGATGCACTAGGCAGCTTCCAAGGAGCCCAATAAAGGCAAAAACAAAATTGAATTTGTAGTTCAGAGTTAGAAGTTTGTATTCTGCCAAGAAACACTTGCTTTAAAAAATTACCCTACTTCAGCAAGTCCCTCATTGCAAAAGAACAATCTAAAGTAGAAAACTGAGAACGGAGATCAAAACTGGGAGAGAAAAAATTGATTCTGTCCCACAGCAGATCACTCTAATAAACTTGTGTAGAATTTGTCCTTTTTTTTAAAAGCCAGCGTGCTTGAGAAACATAATTGAACCCAGAGTATCTACAGCATAATTTCAATAAGCACAGTGAATCAAAGTTACTAAGTATGTGAAGAAACTGTGTTTCTATAATTGTGAAACTTAAGTTCTTCTCAATGAGGGATTTAAAAACTGTTGAATGGAGATTTGCTCCCAAGGTGACATAGAATTTGTAACAATCACTTGTATCACTTGTCTTCCCATTGATCATTGAGCAGGTGCCAGTAATGTCTCCATTCGTCTGGAATGAGGCCCATTATTGTTATTGGCATATTAAATACACCACAGGTAGCTTGCCAAACTTTGTCATGTAACAATATATCAAAATTATTAAATCCTCGGAAATTTTTTTTAATTGTATGTATGTATGTATGTATGTATGTATTATGTATGTATGTATGTATGTATTCACTCATTTATTTATAACTGTTTGAGTCACACCCAGCGATGCTCAGGGGTTATTCTTGGCTCTGCACTCAGGAATTACTCTGGCGGTGCTCAGGGGACCATATGGGAAAGCTGGGGATTGAACTCAGGTTGACTGCATGCAAGGCAAATGCTGTACCCGCTGTACTATAGCTCTCTCCCCCAACCCTCAGAATTTTTATGATCCAGTGTTTTAGGAAAACATACCATTACTAAAGAGGGAGAACAAATTTTACAAAGATCAAAAGACTAGTTAAAAAATTAGTAATCATTAGCAAAACTGACATTTCTTTATAAAGAAATTCTTTGGGAAACTGAAGAATTTTACTTTATATTCGAGACAATTCAAGAACATTCTCACAGATAATACTCAAAGTCTATAATTAGAAAGTAGGTAATAGTAAAACAAGAGAGAACTTTTGGAAAAGTTAGAGAAGGGTCAAATCGCTACTATTTATAGCAATGAAACACATCGTGTTTGTTGCATTCCTTGCCCTATGTTAAATCCGTTCATTTCCTAACTAATCATAATATAATTGTACCTGTGAGGGATGGCAGGTTCTAGCCCTGGCCCGCCACCCCAGCAGAGCCTCACAACAAGCCAGATGACCCCCCACTCCATGAGGACCTCCATTTTCCACATCCGGACTTCCTCCAAGTCAGAACTCCACCCAGCAGACCAGCCTATCACAGCCCGGCTTGTGCGGCCACTTTGCGGCCGCGCGGTTTCATCAATAAATGCTGGATTTTGAGATGACTACAAGAGTATGCTACCTGCGGCAGAGCCTGGAAAGCTACCCGTGTCGTATTTGATATGCCAGATACCAGTAACAATTATAGACCTCATTCCCATGACCTGATGGAATGGTTTGAGGCTCTTTATGTTCCTGGAGCAAGCAGGTGCCCTTGGGCTCTACTTGCATGAGAGAGGTTATATGGAGATGTTACTGGTGCCCGCTCGAGCAAATCGACGATGAACTGGAAGACAGTGATAATTGTACCTGTAGACACTATTATTGTCCTCAGAATACAGATCAAATATCTGAGGCTTATCAATAAGTATCTTACTAAAGTGCCAAGGCCAGAGGAAGTTGGTTTCTTAAAGAATGATACCATGACACAATAGCCCTGTCAGAACTCACCTAGAAATGCAAAAAATCAGAGTATGCATCATTTTTTGCTTCTAGAATGATGCTGACCAAGAGTATTATCTCACTGGTCTTAAACTCTCATTTTATCTTAAGAGAAAAGATGGCAAAACAAACATTCACTGGAGAAGAAATCATCTGAATTTACACTAAATATATTAATTAAAGTTTTATTTCCTGCAAGAGATTCTGTGGATAAGAACTATTTCTTTTTCAGAGCTATTTATTCCATACCAGACACATTGCTAGGTGATGAATCTATATCTGGATATGGTGTAGATGTGACTTAAATTTCACCTCATTCTACCATAGTTTGCACAAACATGCTTAATTATGTTGTCATTGTAAAATATCATGATTTTTAGATTGTATAAATTAATTAAAATTGATCTTGATTGACTCTAGATACTGATTTTCACTACCTCTAGATTTCACTGGTATCTAAATTCAAAGGAGGCAGATTTCTCAACAGCAGAACAGCACTAACGTAGAGTGAAGGTGACATGGAAGACAGATAAGTTTTTGTTGATACTGTTTCCTAAGCTTGTGCTATGAGTGAAATGGGTTCACACATGGCATGGAGTATGAAAGAGAGGAAGGTGTAGAAAGAACCTAATAAAAGATGATTAATAAGTTCTGACGAGTGAGAACTTTTTCCTAATTTCCACAATCAATCAGTCCCTAAGTGTTCCCAGTTCATTTTCCTCGTTGCTCTCAGAAGAGACTCTTCATACTCTTTGCTATATTCCAGGTCACCCATATCATTCATTCCTCCTACTTTTCGTCATTCCTCACAATATTCTCTTTATTCAGTAAAGGGTTTTCTTTCCAAATGGAAAAAAAAAACATAGTATCTATAAATGAAAATCACTCAGGATTTTAATCTTAATGGCTATTCAAATTTTTTTGTATTCAAAAATACACGGGCAGAGCGGCTTCTGGCTCTCCCTGTGGTTGGCTAATCTTGAGGAGTCTGGATGGAAGGCAGGTTCTAGCCCCTGGCCCACAATCCCAATAGAGCCTCGTAAGAAGCCAGAGGAACCCCCACAGCATGAGGGAGGTGCATGCTGAGCATGCCGAGTCATTTGGCGGAGCATGAGCATGAGCATGCCAAGCCAAATAAAGCAGCAAGAGCCATTCACAACATCCAGACACCACAGCTCGTCAGAGCTCCACCCAAGGGAAAAGCTGATCTCAAGCCCTGCTCATCAGAGTCCCACCCTACAGCAAAGCCTATTTCAAGCTCAGGTATGCTTGAACCAGACACACAGATACACGGGCAGAGCTGCTACCAGCTGTCCCTGTGCTTAGCTGATCATGAGGCATCTGGGACGGAAGGCAGGTTCTAGCCCTGGCCTGCCATTCCAATAGAGCCTTGCAAGAATCCAGAGGAACGCCCACAGCATGAGGGCAGCCATTTTTAACATCTGGACTCCACAGCTTGTCAGAGAAAAGCCAAGAGAAAAGCTGATCTCTCCCTGTTGAGGGTTCATCAGTAAATGCATGAGCTGAGAGCCTACTACCGAGAGTATCTCACCCACACAGCAGAGCCTGGCAAGCTACCCATGTCGTATTTGATATGCCAAAAACCAGTAACAATTATAGACCTCATTCCTGACCTGGATGAATGGTTTGAGGCTCTTCATGTTCCTGGAGTGAGCAGATGCCCTTGCACTACACTAGCACGTGACAGGACATATGGAGATGATACTGGTGCCCACTTGAGCAAATGGGTAACAATGGGAGGAGAAATAATACAAGTGATTAAAATATAAGCTACTTTTGGACTGAAATGATAGTGTAAAAGGTAGGGAGCTTGCCTCACACTAAGCGAACTAAGGCTTACCCTGGCACCAAACAGGATCAGGAGCAGGAGTACCCCTGAGCATAGCTAGGTATGGTTCCAAACACACACACACATACATATATGAAATATATGTACATATATATCCATATATATGGATGTTGTATGCATATATAAATATATATGCTCTATTTCGTGCAAGTTATCAAATTAGTCTCTTCATGCTAGATGTGGATGTCATATTTTTTACTATTAAAATAACCATTTGATGAATATTTCTGTATCTAGCTGAATATCCATTCAAGACTTTTATTATAGAACTGGAATTCCTGTTCATTTTCTAAGTTACTGCTGATTTTGATGATGCCAAGGAGTTAATGATGCTGACTTGTCTGAGTGTCCAGGGCTGGTCAAAATGGTTCGGAGTTGAAGTCATAGTTTTATTTTCTATGGCAGACTGAGGAGGTAATAACTCACTTTTCCTGACTGTAGAGGTCCTTTCCCTTATACTATAGCACTAAAGTGACAATGGCATGCAGAAGAAACAGCAAAAGGTTTTGTTTCTGTCCCTAAGGAAGTACAGAGACAGTGCTTGGAAAATACTTTACTACAGAAAAAGTAGTAATGAACTTTTCTCTAGTAGTAAAAGACAATGGACTACACAACTGAGAATAGCTATTGGAAGGTGGTGGGGTAGGTGGGTCAGAAAATAAATATAGATGAAAAAGACAAAACAAAATTGTAACTTTTATTTTAACGCTTACAACAAAACAATTATTACAATTCAGTGCAGTGATTAAAAGAAAGAACCCGTCATATACATTATACATGTGATAAACTATATATATATATATATATATATATATATATTATTTGTATATTGTCACTTGTCACTTGTCACTTATCTTCCCGTTGTTCATCGATTTGCTTGAGTGGACACCAGTAACATCTCCATACATCCTGTCACATGCTAGTGTAGCCCAAGGGCATCTGCTTGCTCCAGGAACATAAAGAGCCTCAAAACATTCCACCAGGTCATGGAAATGAGGTACTGGCATATCAAATACAACATGGATAGCTTGCCAGGCTCTGTCATGCAGGTGGGATATTCTTGTAGTCACCTCTCATCTTGTGCACTTATTGATGAAGCAGCAAAGCTTTGCAAGAAGCCAGAGGAACCCCCACACCACTAGGGCCACCATTTTCACATCCAGACTCCCCAGTTCTGGAACACTGAGGAGGCAATAACTACTCAATAATTAATATATATAAATATATATATATATGAATAACTCAATAATTTATATCACTGTATCACTGTCTTCCCGTTCATCTTCTATTTGCTCGAGTGGGCACCAGTAACATCTCCATATGACCTGTCTCATGCAAGTAGAGCTCAAGGGAACCTGCTTGCTCCAGGAACATAAAGAGCCTCAAACCATTCCATCAGGTCATGGGAATGAGGTCTATAATTGTTACTGGTATCTGGCATATCAAATACGACACGGGTAGCTTGCCAGGCTCTGCCATGCGGGTAGCATACTCTTGTAGTCATCTCAAAATCCAGCATTTATTGATGAACCATGTGGCCGCCGCGCAATCCTGGTCTGCTGGGTGGAGTTCTGACGAGGAGGAGGTCCGGATGTGGAAAATGGAGGTCCTCATGGAGTGGGGGGGTCGTCTGACTTGTTGTGAGGCTCTGCTGGGGTGGCAGGCCAGGGCTAGAACCTTCCATCCCTCCTGGGCACCTCATGAGTGGCTGGGCACAGTGAGAGCCAGTAGCAGCTCTGCCCCATGTCTGTCTGATATATAAATTCCTTGAAATTTATATATAAATTCTGGTAAATTCCTTGGAAATTTATATTAAATCAAATTTATATAAATTCCTTGAAATTTATTATAAATTATATAATATAATTTGTATATTGTATACAATGTATAGTAATATATTAATATATATTAATATAGATATATTAATAGAATCATTGTGAGATATACAGTTACAAAGTTGTTCCTGATTGCTTTTTGTCATACAATCTTACATTGGGTTTCATAATATGTTACCCCTCCCTTTACCATTGTACATTTCCCATCACCACCAATGCATCAATATCTCCAATTTCCCTTCCACCTCCACTCCCACCCCCAGCCTAATAAAGTCATGAAGTTTGTGTATAAATGGAGATATGGAGAATATTATGCTGAGTGAAATAATTCAGAGGGAGCAGCACAGACATAGAATGTCATTTATTTTTCATACCTTCCTTTAAAAATAGGAAGGTACTTTGCTGAGAAAGGCTCAGAACTGGAGGAAAGTTGTATAGATAATACATGGTCTTGCAGGGGTGAGGTGGTATGAGGGAAAGAAGAGCCCTGTTGAATGTTTTCCCCATAGGCTGCAAAGATGCATTGGAAGAAAAGTTCCAGGTAGATAGCATAAAGTTTAAGAGAGGAGAGCTCATCTCTAGTTCCTGAAACAAAATCCTTCTGATAAGCATCCTTTGTTGTTTCAACTTCTGTAGTTTTTATTTTTTAACTGACTGTGCTCAGGTCATCTTACTTTTGTCTCTGCACTCAGGAGGTCACTCTTAGCAATGCTTGGAAGCCCATATGTAGTTCTGGGGATTGATCTGGGGTCAGCTGTGGGCATGATGAGTGCCTTAACCCCTCAACTATTTCTTTGGTCCTCTTTCAACTTCTCCTTTTTTGAGCTTAGTCCTCCTCCAGAGAGAAAACAAAAGTAGACGGAAACAAGACATGTCTGGAATTTAAGACAGACAATGCAGATGATTTGAAGGAATGAACATACTCTGGCATCTCAGGGAAGAAAACAAATGATTCTGAGAGTCCAGTGGAGGTTAGTGAGATAGATGTTGGTGACTAAGACTATTTATGTAGGGTCATAGAGATCATGCAAGTGAAAGTGGAAAGCAAGTAGGAAATCCACAGAAATATCAAGATTGGCATGCAGTTATATTAGAAGGTATTGAAATTGTAGTCCTAAGAATAAACTCAAATTCAATGTCTACCTCCTGCCTTTCTTCTTCTTTCCATTCCCTCACTTCATCTTCATTTGGACACTATATCCTTTCTCTTCCCACCATCTTAACTTTGATGCTAATTCACATGGACTTTGAAGACATCGACCCATGATACAGTTTTCTCAATAAGAAATTGGGAGGAAGGAAGCAGACAAGTTTAAGTAGATGTAGTTTGGTGAACATGTGAAGATTCAGATGCCTAAAGAACTGATTCAGAGAAAGGAGGTGCTGTGAAAGCCTCTAGCTGAACAAGCTTCGCAAGCAGATGAGCTCACAGTTAAACTTAATAGGAAATTTGCTGATCTTTAAATAAGCTCTTGGCTGGGAAATGTATCAAGTTTATGAAAAGGGTGTAGCTGTTTGCAGAAAAGGAAAGATAAACAGCCGAAGCAATATTGAACACCAACTATAAAATATTTGTGGGGATATTATTATAAAGTCTAGGAGCAGTAGGTGGCAGAATGATGCATGAGGCTGAAGAGCAGTGAAAGAAGATGGCTGCTGCTTGAGAAATAGCGAAATAACTGCAAGACTCAAGATGGCCAGATCACCCAGGGAGCATGGACCAAGACCAGACCAAGTCCTCTGGAGAAAACAAGGAAGCTTGTGTGCAAGAGTCAGAGAACTGTGTGGGCAGCACTCAGGATTGTGTGCTTTTTCCATGTTTCTAAAGAGTATAGAGAGAATATTGGGAGAGCAAAAGCCAATGGCCTGAAATCATAGACTTTGTCTGTTTTCCTTTGTAGGTTGGGTCCAGGTCTGTCTTGGGATTCAGGGAAATCTTTTTGAAGAGTTTCTTCTTTCTGACCACTGCTCGTCATAGCTCATCCAGCATTTTTAAGTCCTATTTACATTCGTTCTATGCAATATTTCAAACTCGCTTAGCAGTGTTATTATTACTTAAGAGTTGAAGCTTTGCTTATTTATCACCTATCAGAGCACAATGATTGTGTGTGTCATGTAAACAAGAGAATATTCGATACTAGGTGATCAAGTTCAGTCTTACTGGCTTAGTGCTTCAATGTCTCCAATCATTTCATGTCACTTTCAGGCTTATATGGCAGCATTCAGGGTCTTTTCTGATCTATCCAATACTTCCCTTCTACTTCCCTCATTTCTGTATACACCTGGGCACGCACACACCACAACAGAGGCCCTCCGGGAGCTCTAGAGCTACTTGTGATTCTCTGAGTAAACCATGCATTTCTTGTTCTGGGCAGGACACTGTTGCCAGCTTGTTCTACTTCTCCGGCATGTTAAAAGAATAAGAATGACATGCTACAAGGAGAGCTTCCATAATCCTGGGCGCCCAAGACAGAGGCTTGGCCCATTTGCATTCTACAGGCAGAGAGTAGATGCCTTACTGTGATTGAGAGAGCCTTATGTTGCATATTTCTACCTCACAGGGTCTGAATTCAGGCTCGAATTTCAGAATATGAATCAAGTTTTCTTTGTCCTATATTCCTACACTACGATTTCAAAGAGAAATAGAGCTTTATTGGGTTATGGATTTTTACCTCTCTGGGGACCAGGAGCAAATGTGTATGTGACCATTGTTCCTGACAGTCCATTTGTGTAGATGAAACAATCCACTCATTCGGGAATCCCTGGAATCAACCGCTCCCAGGTTGCACTATTTGAGACACATGCAGTGTTTCAGGTCCCTGGCTTTACATTCCACAGACTTTGGGTAGAATGGAATAGTTTTGAGTCCCAAGGGGCAGACATATGGCTTTGCAAGAGTGTTGATGGCTTTCATGCCACAAGGGCACGTACGTTTCTAAATGTTCTCACTTGGAACAGTTCTGTAAAAAGCTTTTTGACATATAATGTGGGAAAAAAAGTTTCTCAGTGACCACTTATGAGAAAAGTGACTTAAAAGGTAGGCCCTAGGGTTAAAATGTGGCTGGTTCCTTTCTTTTTGGACAGGGAAGCTTCTGAGTATTATTAAAGTGGTAGTTTAATGTGAACCATTCTTTGGAACAAATATCTCTAAAGCAACTCTTCTGTCTGTGTTTAATAAAGAATCTGGCAACTGTGTAATGAGAGTACTGAGAATTATCAGAAAATAAGCAGAAAAGAGGTGTAGGCACTACTAGACTACTGATCCATTTGATTGCTACATGCCACCTTATGAAATAATGATAATTCTGGTCCATTGAATCATTGCATTATTTGGAGAATCATTCTTATATAACAGTATGGAGGAAATTTGTGTATGAACCTGACCAATATCTACTTTCTGGTAACTGTGAGCAGTTGGTTCCTTTGGGAGTAAATGCAGCAAACAGAAGAAATTGATGGCATTTGAGGCAAAGATTAGTCATAGA
The DNA here is from genome assembly GCA_021461705.1 of Cryptotis parvus. Lineage (NCBI taxonomy): Eukaryota > Metazoa > Chordata > Mammalia > Eulipotyphla > Soricidae > Cryptotis > Cryptotis parvus. The sequence continues at coordinate 4,812 of JAJIBD010007659.1, read as the reverse complement.
TTTATAAATATTTCACTGCACCCAGGAAATGGAGTGTACAAAAAATGTCTAATGCCTCACGACCAGATTAACAGAGCAAAACCAGTTCGAGCCCAGGTAGGAAGCTCCCAGAAGTGGGAATCACTGGGAATTCGTCAGATGGAGTCAGGGGCCGGCCCTTCCCCCTCCATTTTGTCGAGCCTGGTGGCCCCGCCCAGGAGCTGCCCTGGGGCCACCAGCCATAGCATGAAGAAGCTCACAAGCAGCTGGGGGAAGCTGGAACTCGGCTTGCCCCAGGCCCAGCTGACTATGGAGCCCCCAGGAGGACAGATGGGTTTTGGGAGTGGGCCCATCACCTTTGGGGGTCCCGGAAGCAGCCAGATGAGACTCACCCATCACACAAGCTACCACCTTCGCTGTCCGGATGCTGGGAAACTGCCTCATGACCAGATTAACAGAGCAAAACCAGTTTGAGCCCAGGTTGTGCGGCCACTTGCGGCCACATGATCCATTAAAATAGTGGAAACAGTGATGTCCTTTAATGCGCTGCATTCCACGATGTGCAGGAAAGTTTGGTGGAAGGGAGAGATAGAGAGGAGAGAAATGATATACAGAACCGCCAAGTAGTTGAGGTGTGGGAGGGGGAGGGAGGTGGGGACATTGGTGACGGGAGATGGGTTTGGGTGGAGGGATGGGTGTTGGAACACTGTAGAACCAAAACTCTACATGAGCATCTTTCAATTGTATGTCTAAAATGGTGTAATAAAATTTGGGGGAAATGTCTAAGAGAGCAAATCACAGACTTAATAAAAAATGTAATAATACTAAAAATGATTTTTCAATTGATATTTTAAATCTTAGGTTTTTTAAAAAAAAAATAAAACTGAACATATATTTGGGGGTCAGAGAGATCGCTCCCGTGATAGAATTCTTGCCTACCTTGTGCAAGACCCAGCATTGCATGGCCCTTGAGCACCACTGGGGATGGCTTCAGGGGTCCTGGGTACCTTCTTCCTGGCCTTTACCAACCAGATCACTGCCAACCTGTGCTAGTCTGAGCTTTTGCCAGGAATACCTGCAGTCCCTAGGCAATGCACAGTGTGGTTCTTATGAAAAGAAAAGAACATATACTCTTAAGCAGTGGTTTTCTACAGTGTTATACCACTGGACCATCACCAGTCATTGTATTGGTCCAAGGACCAGTGGTTAAATAACCACTGCAGTAGACTAGCGGTTTTCAACCTTTCTATGACTGCTGACTGGTACTGGTCTGCAAATCAGTGGTTGAAATTAAAGAATCTAAGGTAAAGATTCTCTAAATTAAAGAATCTCATGTTGGAAGTCGCTATAATTTTTCCCAGTGAGACTTTAGATAAAATCTAAATTTTATTTTTCTCATTGTGGATTTTTCTTTTCTGTGTACTTTTTTAAAGCTCTATTTTAGGTTAACTTTATTCAATAGTCAATTGTTAAAATCATTCATTCATTTATTTGAAAATGATTACATGCCGATTCCTCTACTACAAATGAAACACAGTTTTCATAATACTTCCCATAATACATCCAATACTTTAAAGTACTTCTCATTTAAATGGACAGAGAACTATGAGAAGATCCAACAGTAATCTGGACAGGACAATTATAACAATTGGGTTTATGTCATAGCTTCTTTTTGGCAGTTGCTCTGTTCTCTAACACATATCATTCTTTAATTTTGTCTCCCTTCCAAAAGACAGGACATATAAATCAGACTAGGTCATGAGAATGACTTCCTTTCTTTCAGTTTTCATCATTAGCATGCATAATAATGACAGAACAATCAGGGCCCTTTTATGACTTTTATGGGCAACAGGAAAGAGTATCTCACCTGAGATCAAGTTTTTGAGAAATCAGCTTGTAAACCAGGAGAAACCACAGACTCTCTCATTTGGATCATCTTGAGCCCATAGAAATTAAAGTACAGACATGTAGAACCGAGAAGTTACATTCTTGCTAAAGTCTTCCAGGACCTTTATCTTTACTTTTCCACTTAAATTAATTTAAGATGTACTTATACCACATTGGTCACCAAATGGGTCTAATCTTCAGGAATCAACTGAGCAGAAGAGTATAAAGAACTCAATGCTAGTATCTCTCTCTGCCTATGGGGAAATGTCTCAGATTAAGTTTTAAAATTTTTCCATATATGAAAATGATGCAGAGTTATGAACTCTATCCCACCTTTATCTAATAATTATTTTATCAAACATTTTGTCAACTTATAAAACTTTTCGAGATTTTAAAAATATATTGACCACGCCTTTTGTAGAATACCTGAATACATCTCTCAGGTATAACTGGAGTGATGTAAGTGACTTATTCTACAGCTTAGCTACAGCTCAACAGAGAGAATTGGGTTTATGGACAATATGAATTAGGTAATGAGTTCAATCTGCTAGGAGAATTAAGAATTAATTGTGAAAATTGCATGATAAAGGGAAACCACAGTGTTTGCCCTGCTTACATGTTTGGACATGAAGGATGGTGAAATGCTTTCAGTAACAATCTTCAGAGTTCACAGTGTCTGACTGTGATGGTTGCTCATCAATTTACTGATGGGAATCAACGTCCATTTCTTGGTCAGGTAGTTTTTCTCTTATTCTCAAATTGATTGGTTCAAACTGAATTATAGAAAAGAAAGCATGCCAGAAGATTTCATTGTGCTTTCGATTAAGTGAGGAGAAGTGAGTCAGAGAGGTGCTTAACTTGTCTGAACCACAAAAGGGGAAATGGATGAAGAGATTCAACCTCTTTAGGAATGAATTATCCTTTGCCCTGCTCCTGGAAACAAGCACTTTCATAGCCAATATTCCCAGAATGTCTGTTTTAGTTAAATTCACTACAGCGTCTCTGCTTTATCAGAAGGCTGAAAGCATTTGGGAATCAGTGCCCAGTGGGTTCAAGGATGGAAAAGTAAGTTGCATTCGTGCAACAGATGTGAGGTCTCAGAGAGGACTTGAACCTTCTATTCGCCCTACAGATACCTTTGACTCAATTGTTTTCTGAGATTGTTCTAGCAGACCAAACCCCATCAGTCTGAGGGTGCTGTTTCTTTAACATGTGACCGCTTTGCTATTATTATAAACATGGCACGGGGAATCCGAGTATAAGTTTAGAAGTCTGAGCACACTGCTTCATAACTTACTAGCTCGGGAGATTTATAGGATCGGTAAGAGATTGAATTTCTTCACCTGCAGAACAGAAAGACAGTGTTATAAGTCCATTGTGTATCTATTGGGGTGTCATCAGCTGAAAATAGTAGGAAATTTTCATCAAACTGAACATCCAGTGACATAAATGATCACACAAGAGGAGATCATTTTGAGTAAAGTTGGATTTTGATCCAAGTGGCTCAATAGCACAGCCCTCTAGTTCTGTTTTATTTGTCTGTGAGGGCATATTTCACTTTGCTGAGTAGTCACATGAGCTCTCAGTGTCATGCAGAATACTGACGTGCTTTGAGAATATTGTCTTTTATTGTATTTCCTTCCTAGGAATAGGAGCATTGTTCTTACAAACTCTTCATTTGAATTTCTCTCATATCTTATTGAATAGGATTTGGACACACAATCATTACAATGAAGACCTTCAGATAGTGCCCTGAGAAAACAGCTACTATGATGGCCACACAAGTTATTTTTGTTCAGAATTGCACATAAAGTATTTTGTCACATCAGGCACAAAATAAAAGATGCGTGAATAGGGGTCTATTAATGACCACCAATAGATTTACTGAATTAATCACAGCAAATCTGTGTTAAAAATTGGAGCTATGACTTCATATATTTTTCTATAGAATGTTTGAATTTGTAGACTCTGGTGATTTTGTAGGTCTCAGAGAGCCATGAGTAGGAAGGTATATTGTGAACTTGGCCTATGCTCCAGAAATTCATACCTTTGCTGAAGGAGAGATGCTACATTCTCAGTATTTAACTGCTGCTGGGATGAAAACTAACAGGAGGAAGAAAATGAAGAGCAGAAACATTCCGCAAGCCCTGCTGATCATAGGCCCTTTCTGGCCTTCCCCAGAGCAATTACGGATCTTTATGGCTACAGCAACCGATGCCAAAGAACTAGCTGCTTTCGTTCTCCTAGCAACCCTCCCCCGTGGTCCTGTGATTGCTCCGACTACTGCCAAGTCCAGGACAAAATCAGGTGGTGCCCATTTAGCTCCAGGCACTGGAGGGGGTATTCCTGCAAACGATCACTGTTGCTCTTGCATTGTCTCCAACTCTTTCAGAATTCTAACCACTTAGAAGTCTGAGTGGAGAAGAAGTGGGAATAGGTTCAAGGCGTTCGCCAGGCTCAGCGTTGAGTGTAGTCAGAATGTTAGTGCACTGCCACAGAAATCATTCTTGAGGCTTTCCAAGGTGAAAAAAAAAGCATCTGCTCGTAACGACTTATGCTTATGCGGCATGGCGCCACAAGTTTGTTATCCTGCCGTGCGTTTGGTTTGTCCAAAGCCAGATTCCAAATTGGGAATAGGTCGCAGCTTGTCATTGGGGTTCAAATAAGAGTAAGGTTATTTACTTTAATTTACCCCACCACCCTGCCTTGACGGCAATTTTTGAGATATTTCATAACCATTCTCTTGTACACTCAATGCGCAACAGACAAGAGGCTCAAGAGAGGGTGGGCTGGCTCCAGCTTTTTTTTTTTTTACATAATTCTCTTTCTGTACCCCCCATTTCTATCTTATTGATCCACTTGATCACTTGATCACTTGACTTCCTGTAGATCATCGAGTACTCGAGCAGGCACCAGTAACATCTCAATATGTCCTGTCACATGCGG